>CATIWQ010023528.1:0-40591 GCA_949673415.1 Euphorbia schlechtendalii
GGGAAGAATGGTTCTCATCAAATCGGTACTCTCTTCTCTTCCGGTATATCTCTTGTCAATTCTTAAAATTCCAACCATGGTAGAAGAGAAATTAAATCGTTTAATGAGAAATTTTCTTTGGCGTGGTGACGCCAATAAGAATGGGATATATAGAATTAGTTGGCAAACGATTAACCTACCACTCTCTCTTGGTGGGTTATACATTCGTAACCTGAAGATCGTTAATGCAAGTTTACTTTTTAAGTGGTTATGGAAGATGACATCTTTGGACGCAACTTCACTTTGGTATGTATATTGTGTTCATCGATATGGATTTCGGAATTGGCATGAGTTCGCATCATTTGACCAATGGAACTTGTCACCAATATGGTCCAACATTTTAACTTGCTGTTGCCGTGGTAATTATTGGGACTTTTTTTGTGACAACAATCGGGTTTTGGTCGGGAATGGCTTGATCACTTCATTTTGGTTTGACAACTGGACCTCTAATAAACCGCTAGTATCTTTCTTTCCAGATTTTTTTGAGCTATGTAACCAAAGGGAAGCAACAGTCATGAGGGCTGTTTTGAAGTCTTCAAGCCGAATTGCTTTGGGAGGCCGTTTTGGTCTAAAAGTCTTAGACCAAATTTGAAGGCGAGGTGCATTGAATTACGCTCATGGATTATTACAACAAACTCAGATCGGTTACTCTCTGGTTCAGCCTCAGATGGTCAGATTTGCTGGTCTTCTTTGCTGCATTCGGACCGTTTTCAGTGGGAATTGGGAGAGGGTTCGGTGTTTACGTCTTCAAGCTTCACAGCTAGCTTCTATAAAACTAATCATTGGCCTTTGCCTAACTTTGATTTTTTGCAGATTTGGCATTGTTTTGTACCACCTAAGATGCGTTTCTTGGCTTGGACTATCTTTCACGATAGGCTTCTAACTAATCAGTTTTTATTCATTAGAGATTGTGCCTCGGTTTGTGATGGTTGCTGCCCATTTTGTCCTCTTCAAGAAACAACTGATCATGCAATTATGCTATGTGATAGAAGCTACCGTGTTTGGATGGATGCCATTAAGTGGCTTGGTTTCAACAGTGCATTGCTGAATACAACAAAGTCCTTCTTCCATGAATGGCAATCCCTCTTTAAAGTTGCCCTTGCAAAGCAATTCGGTTCGGCTCTTTGGATAGCTATTGGTTGGTCTATTTGGACTTCAAGAAACAAGTTTATTTTCGAGGAAAATCAACCGAATGTGGATCATCTTATTTCTTCTATTCATTTATGTTGGTTTTATTTCAAATGTAATAGGCAATCGTTTAGTTACTTGGTGTCGGATATCATTGTGAATTCGAAACTTCTACGCACTTGTACTTAACACGTTACACTTTTGAGTATCGTATTTTATTTAATAAAAGAGAGACGAGAGTTTTGTAGGCAAGCGAGGAAACCAACCTAGTTGGGGACCTTGCCCCGAAATTTTTTCTTGTCTCAACTTTTTAGCTCTTGGTAAGACACATCAATATTCTTGTATCCTACCTATAAAAGAATTAGAGACAATCTTGTACATTATTCAAAACAGTGAAACAGTTGAAATTGATATAAACAGGCAATATTCTTGTACAATATGGAAAGGCTTTGTCTTGGAATTTCTTACGTGGGAATATTCATATTTGATTGGTAAGATGTACTTCAAAATTGCCATATTTTTGTTTTCTTATTTATTACAACAAAGAACCATTTATTATTTTTGCTCAACTTTGCGTAGTTCATGACATAAGCAACAATTATCTTAATAATATGCCATCTATTTTTAAATTATAAAGGAGAGGAGAAATATAGCACATAAGTATAGTTCAGTTGACATTATAGTTGAATATGTACTAGTAGACTGATCTAGTTCAAAGCACAATGAATGTTTTGGTGGTACTAATGAAGGTTAACTCCAAATAAGTTATACATATATTATCTCAATCAAAATACATAAAGTCTACCAAATAAATTATAGCATTTACCGAGCAAAACTAATTCGTATAATAATTAGATATTTCATTCCGATGATAAGATATAAAACTAAATTTGTTTGATTGATGGATTATGATTATTTCATGGTATGATATGATATCAACTAAAAATTTCTTGTTTGATTTCATGTTTATTCTCGTAGTATATGGTTCACTAATAATTTTTTAATGATAAAAAAACCATGAAAATAGAAGCATGAATTTGGTAGTTCTTCATAGTTCTCTCCAATCAAATTAATTTTTTTTTTAAATCATACCATACAATCTATCAAAACATAAATTTTTCTAAAATCATACAGTACGATACTGTATTATAATTGAACGATGAAGAACTATCAACCAAAACACGGTGCGATATATATTAAGGGTTTTTTAAATTTGAGTTTGCATATGTGATGCTGTATAATTTTTTTTAGAATTTTACTCCTCTCGGTTCTTAATATTTGTCATTTTAAAATATCAATGTATTTTTTAACAAAATTTTCCTAATATACCCTTGCATTAATTAAGATAAAGATTACTTTATAAGTTGGTAATTAAGAAGAGTGAGAATTTTGTTATAAAGTAAAAAGGATAAAATAGTCATTTTATAATGCATTAAATATTTTATTGATTTTAATGAAAAATCTAAAATGACATATATTATGAACCAGAAAGAGTAATTGATTTGAAGAAGAGTCATTAAATTGATGAAAAAATCGTACAATGCAAATTTTGTCTTTGCTTAATTTAGGACATTAATTCCTTTACTTATGTATATAATTCATGTCATGTGTTACTTAATCCAGATTACTAGGAGTCGAACTTAATTGTACCACCACCAATAGGATCAGTCAACTTGGGGGACTGGGGTAGAAGAAAAAATGTCGTTAATTAATTAAAACTTTGATTTGTTACATTATTATCAATTTTTGCAATAACCCAAATCATGCAATTACAACTTTTAGCTCGATAGCACCATTAAGCTCAATTAAATCATTAAAAAATACTATAAATTTCTAAAAATAAATTACAGTGATTGGATATATTTGATTATATATTAAAATTAATAGGATATATTTAGGAATTAGGAAGTTTCATAAGCCGTTGTTCATCAAAGATAAAAAAAAAACATACTTATAGTTTTGGGGACGTTAAATTTGATTTAGGGATAAATAATACAAATTTGTTGTTTTAGGATACATGTTAAATTTAAATTAGATAACAATATTAGTTTTCTTATTTAATTAAAATTTCGAATATCTTAAATAGGTTTAACTGATATTTTAATTAATGATGAATTAATTTTAAAGATACTTTTCAGTAAAATTATTATTAGCAGAACATCACGAATATAGGAAATACATTGTTCATATTCCTAATTAAAATGATTATAATTAGTTCGAATTTAATTATTGAAATTTTCTCTCACACGTTATAAATAGCAGATGTGTTTCAAATTTTAATCATTTAAATTGGATTACACAATAAGAAAACAAAACATTTTTTGCTAGTCGGAGTTCGCCCACCCAATGCGGAAGTCACGGCACCGCCGCCGCAACCAGATAACAGAAGTTAAAAGCGTAAGAGATGGAAAGAACAATGAACTTTAATAAATCTGTTTTGAACCTCGATCCATGAGATTCGGTGGATATGTATTTGGATACTAATTTTGTACTTAGGAATTATGAATTTATGCTCAATATGTAAAAAGGCATGTAGATGTCATCAGGAAACGATCCATCCACACACGCCTATCCTTATTTATAGCACCAAGTGTAACGCAAGTTTTACTAAAGGTGCATTGCATCGATATTACCTTAATAATAATAATGATAATAATAATAATAATAATAATAATAATAATAATAATAATTGTTATCATGGTTTTTGAACTCGAATCGGTGATGAAAGTGGATCACCAATTTTGAATTGACAAAATTTAGCTCGGATAATAAGAAAATGATGAATTTGATGAATTTAATTCATATTATAAAAACATTATCAATTTATGAAAAACATACCAAAATTGAGAACTTAAACACACTAATTTAAATAATAAATAAATAAATCAACTACATTCAATATAAATTTTATTTAACAATTAAATTTTTTATTTAAAATGACAAAGTTAGTTTCAAAGGAAAGTTTGAAGTTCCAACCAGACTGGCGTGTAAAATAAATCAAAGATAATTTACCGGATAAAGAGACAACTAGAGTTTGAAGCAGTTTGAGATTACAGTAGAAACAGATTGATCTAAAATAATTTTAAAATTGTTAATTAATATAGAGTGTATATTAATTTGGTTAAGATATTTGCTATTCAAAATATTAGGAGAACTTATAATTAGGCAGTAATGGACTACACAATATTATATGGAGAAAAAATGACAATAAAAATCAATAAATTCTGTGAAATATTTTTGTAAGTAATTATGATTTGATTAGATTTTGTATTAAGGTACCAAATATGTATTTAAATAATTACCATTATAGTTGTACAGGTAACTTTGAAAGTCGAATTATTGTTTAGTCCAAGATTTTTAAGGTATACAAAAGAGTTTTCCTTCTAAATGATTGGTCAAATAATTTGATTGCATTTTCATTTAAAATTGAACTGAAGTACTAATATCTATAATGGAGAGAAAGACTATTAAATAACGAATTCGGATTAAATGAAAAGATTTAATGAGGAATAAAATAATAAATAAAGTTAATTTAATTTTTTCCAAGTTAGTTCTTATTTGTTAACCAACGAATATTCACGAACTTTTCCAATTATTTATTGACATACAAGAGCTTTGTTTACCTTGATTGGTTTTGCAACATATATGAGCAGATTTTATTGCCTTTTACAATATTTTTTTAGTTTGGAATATCTCTTTATAAATTTAAATCAAAGCTACTTCAGTAAGAATAATACGAAATTAGTTTTAGTATATTTCCTGTATAGGTCGATTTGAAAAAATGAGAATAAATGATAGCAATAATTATTTACAGGAAATAATTAATTAGGGTAAATTATACTTATTGCTATACACATATAAATAAGTGGCCATCTTTTCCAATCAAAATAAACATTTGTACCAAAGCACATTTCAAAAAATGAAAGGATGCACGAGATTAATAGTCACAGAAGCTATCGAGATAAAAGTTTTTATTTTATTTTCGTCGTCATGGATTCATACAGGTTAGTATTTTTTAAAAAAAAATTGGTTAAAAATATTTATTTTACATACTTGAAAGTTGATAGGAGTGAACAAAAAAAAAAATTAGGTTGAATTTAGTTGGCACCATACATTTATAAACAGGTTGTTGTCACAATGGGAAATTTATCTGTCCCCAAAACCATTTTTGTATAAATTTTGATTTATTTTTTTATACAATTTTTTTCAAGGATGAATGTGTACTTTCATAAATGGATCTTCTGAATTATACGGTGAGTTCCTACTTTAACGAAATGAATGTGTACTTCATATATATAGTCAGTTTTCGTTTGAGGGGTTTTATAATTATTATAAATGGAAAAAATATCACAAGGATCACATGGTTGGGATAGAAACTAAGCGAAAATAGGAAAAAATTGATTAAAGGTCATCTTAAATTCAATTAGGACATGATAACATAAGTTAAGGAGATAATCATTGGATCAACTAATTATTGATGGTAAAATCATAGTTTTACTTAACCAGTATGTCCAGACTTAAAACTTTACGGTTACTTAAATCGTATTGTTTATCTTCAATTAATTGGGTTGACTCATAACTAAATTGCATATTTTTGTCTGAAAATGAAGTAAGTATAAATCTGATTATATACACGCATCAATATAAAAAAGAATGAAATTACAAGAAACTAGTCAAGAACAGAAGGAAAAATGAAAAAGAGCAGATTATAAAGCAAATTTATATATTAATATCAATAAAATTCTATACAATATATTCTTACCCCTAAACAGTAGTATTATATAGACATCCAATTAGTATAACATCTTTAATATATAAAACAGAAAGGATAAGAATATTGTAAAGTAGTTGAACATCCAACTAGAAAAATATAAACAATACTACTAGTTAGGAATATAACTAAAATTAGAGTATAAAATAGAAGGAATCAACACATATTTATACTTATTGAGTGGAGGTTTAAATCCGGAAGTGGTGGCACAATCCCAACAGGTTGACCATTATTCCTTCTGTGCTTTATGCAGAAATAAGTGATCAGCATGATGAAGAAAGCCAAAATGAAAATGGTCCCTTTGATTGTTGTTTTCAGGGGTTCAAATGAAGAATTTGGGGATGGGGCTGTATTTATCTGGATTTGCATCTTAGAAATATTCAATTAGAGAGTTTGTGTAAGTGTACAAAAATAATGCAGTGCCTTGTTATTTATACTATTCATTTGGCTCAAATTTTCTCTTTAACCATAGTTAAATTTAACTAACCTCAGTTCTTGTTATTTATACTATTCATTTGGCTCAAATTTTCTCTTTAACCATAGTTAAATTTAAATAACCTCAGTTAATGACAAATTTGAAAAAGTATCTTTTGTTTCACACAGTGTAGTACTAAAAGATAAGGATATTAATTATCTGTTTTCTACAAAATTGGAATCCCGCGTATGAGAAAAAACAAAGTATTAGTAAATGACATATGTGTGTCACACACTCATTGTAATAAACATATACTGTATTTGGGAAAGTGTATGTGTTTCAAATCTTCCTATTGGTTCTCTTTGTTTCAACTCGGCAAGTACAAATTTTCATTTCTCAAATGTTGCTGTAATGTCTCAATTCGGTGATATTGTATCATGCTTTTTTATAACATAATTTTAGTTCACATCAGCAGTTATAATGTATTTCAATTTTTTTTTTCATTTAAAAAGCTCATACAAACAAAAACAACAATATTTTTATTAAAATACAAAAAAAATATTTGAAATATTCAGATAGTCTTATATCTAATTAAACTCTAATGTGTTAGATACATCAACATTATTGAGCTTATAATATTAAAAAAAATTAAATTGTGATAATTGGTAATATGCGATTATATTTTTCAATTACATGTCAATTGGTTTAAATAATTGCGGAAGTTTCCCTAGCAACGGTGTGCTCTTTTTTCACCATTGTCAAAGTGATATTTTCTTTTTCACTCGTTAATTAATCAGTAAAATTTGGATAAGTGTATCTTAAAATCAAATTGAGAACGTCATATATCACTAATAACATTGATAAGTCACATTCCTGGTTAATTTTGAAAATTTTTCTAAAATTATTTGAATAAACTAGAAAATAATGAAATATTTTTTTTTTGGTAATATACTATAAAAAAATGTCAAATGAGGTTTTATCGTTAAATTGTTTGAGTTTGAACGAAATATGACTATATAAGCTAGTGATTATAATGCAAACTTCATTCCCAAACTAATCCTAGTTAAAATAATTACACCGTCTCCTTCATTGTGACTTTTGCTTTTATACGCTAAGACAAAAAAAAATATTTATCCAGTCACTACTGAGATAATTACAATTCTATTTGGCTATATATTGAAAAGCTTGATGTGATAGATTCTAGTCTTTAAAACTGAGTATTGACTTGTGGAATGAAAGTTTTTCCTTAAATTTCAGTTTATTAACTTTGTTTTTTACTTTATTGTCATCAATAAATTTCACATCACTAACTTATTGAGCTATTGGGAAAGTATAATTTAACTTTTAATTTGTAAAAATCAAATTCACAATGAAATCTACAGTAAAATTAACATGGACTCAGGTTTCAAAGTACACAGACTTGATTTGTAAATTTTGAAAACATTGTAAAAATAACTTAATTATGTGGCTAATTGAGCTGGAAAAATCAAAACCCCAAATTTCAATTCTCTGATGGCAATAGAAATATTCTTGTATCCTACCGATAAAAGAAATAGAGACATTCTTGTACATTATAGTTTTGGGGATACTAAATTTGATATAGGGATAAATAATAAAAAAAACGTTGTTTTAAGATACATGTTAAATTTAAATTAGATGATAAAATTATTTTTTTATTTAATTAAAATTTAGAATATCTTAAATAGGTTTAACTGAAATTTTAACTAATGATGAATTGAGTTAAAAAATACTTTCCAAGTAAAATTATTAATATTAGAATATCACAAATATAGGAAATACATTGTTCATATTCCTAATTAAAATGATTATAATTCATTCGAATTTAGTTATTGATGTTTGTTTACAAATATTAATCATTTAAATTGGATTACACTTTAAAAAAACAAAATCCTTTTTTTGCCAGTCGGAATTTTCCCACCCAATGAAGAAGTCCCGGCTCCGCCACCTCAATTAGATAAAAAAAAGGAGCTAAAAGCTTAAAGAGGTGGAAAGAATAATTAACTTTTATAAATTTGTTTGGAACCTTTTCATCCATGAGATTCAATGGATATGTATTTGGATATTAATTTTATACTTAGGAATTATGGATTTGTGCTCAATATATAAAAACATATGTAGCTATCATTAGGACCCGATCCATCCACACACGCCTATCCTTGTTTATAGAACTAAGGTCTCGTTTGGTTGGCGGAATGGAATAAAATAGGAAATAAATGAAAAAAGTCAAATATGATATATGAGTCCGACGTCGGAAAGAATAGTTTTTTCTAGTTTTTATGAGAATCACGGAATAACTATTCCTTCATTTCAAAGAGGAATATCTATTCCGTGATTTCCATGGAAATTAAGAGAAGATATTTTCTTCGACGTCGGAATCATGCATCATAACTGATATTTTAGCATACATTTTCTATTCTATTTCATTCTATTCTATTCCACCAACCAAACGAGTCGTAAGTGCTACACAAGTTTTAATAAAGGTACTAGTTATTATTATTATTATTATTATTATTATTATTACAATAAAATAATAATAATAATAATTATTATTATTATTATTATTATTAAAATTGTCATCATGGTTTTTGAACTTGTACTAGTTATCGAACCGGTGATGGAAGTGGATCACCAACTTTTAATTGACAAGATTTAGCTCCGATTGAACCAGATTCTATCAATTGAACCAGATTCTATCAATAGAAATGTTAAATTTGATGAATTTAATTCATATTATACAAAAATTATCTATTTATGAAAAAATATACCAAAATTAAGAATTTAAACACACAAATATGAATAATAAACAAATCAACTACATTCAATATAACTTTTATTTTAACAATTAAATGTTTTATTTAAAATGACCGAGTTACCTTCAAAGGAAAGCTTGATGTTCTAACTAGATTAGCGTGAAAAATAAACTATAGAAAATTAGTATATTAATGATAAACCTTTATAGGAGAAGCAGTTTGAGATTACAATAGTAACAGTTTGATCTAATAATTTTAAAATTATTAATTAAAATGTAGAGAGTATATTAATTTTGTTAAGTTTTGTGCTATTCAAAATATTAACAAAACATATAATTAGGCAGTAATGGACTACAAAATTAAATTTGGATGGACAGTCATGGAGAAAAAATTATATGGAGAAAAAATTAAAAAAAATCAATAAATTCTGTGAAATATTTTTTGTAAGTAATTATGATTTGATTAGATTTTGTATTAGGGTATCAAATTTGGATGGACAGTCATGGAGACATCATTTAGGGATAGAGGATTTTTTTCCGGTATCAAATATGTATTTAAAGAATTACCATTATAGTGTTTGTACAGGGTAACTTTGAAATTCGAATTATTGTTTGTTCCAAGATTTTTAAGGTATGCAAAAGAGTTTTCCTTCAATGAGTATGAAATTTTTTGAATTGTCTCATTAATTATCCATGTTTTACATATTAATCAAATAATTTGATTGCATTTTCAGTTAAAATTTACTTTGAACTGAAGTAATGTCAATAACGGAGAGAAAGGCTTTTAAACAACAAAATTGGAATAAATGAAAAGATTTAATGAGAATATAATAATTAATAAAAATTAAATTTTTTCCAATAATGTTCTTATTTGTTAACCAACTTATATTCACGAACTTTTCCAATTATTTATTGGCATATAAGAGCTTTGTTTACCTTGATTGGTTTTGCAACATATACGAGCAGGTTTTATTGCCTTTTACAATATTTTTTTACATTGGAAAATCTCTTTATAAATTTAAATCAAGGCTACTTCAATAGGAATTCTACGAAATTAATTTTAGTATATTTCCTGTATAGGCTGATTTGGAAAAATGAGAATTAATGATAGCAATAATTATTTTCAGGAAATAGTAATTAATTAGGGTGAATTTTAGTTAATGCTATACCCATATAAATAAGTGGCCATCTTTTCCAACCAAAATAAACATTTGTACCAAAGCACATATCAAAAAATGAAAGAATGCACGAGATTAATAGGCACGGAAGCTATCGAGATAAAAGGTTTTATTTTATTTTTCGTCGTCATGGATTCATACAGGTTAGTCTTTTTTAAAAAATTAGTTAAAAGTATAAATTTACATACTTGAAAGTTTATAGGAGTGAAGAAAAAAAACAATAAATTGGGCTGAATTTAATTAGCACCATACATTTAAAAACAGTTTGTTGTCCCAAAGGGAAATTTATTTGTTCCCAAAACCATTTTCGTAGAAAATTGGATTTAACTTTTTTATACATATTTTTTCAGAAATAAATATATACTTTCATTAATGATGTTATATACTTTCATTAACGATGTTCTGAATTGTACGGTGAGTTCCTACTTTAACGAAATGAAAGGGTGCTTCATATATATGGTTAGTTTTCGTTTAAGTGGGGTGATAATTATCATAGATGGAAAAAATATCACAAGGATCACATGGTTGGGATTAAAACTAAAGGAAATTTGAAAAATAAGAGTTAAAAGTCATCTTAAATTCAATTAGGACAAATAACATAATTTAAGATGGTAAAAATATAGTTCTACTCAACCCGTACTTCCATTTCTTATAATTTCACGGTTACTTAAATCGTATTGTTTATCTTCAATTAATTGGGTTGACTCATTACTCAATTTCATATAAATCAAATTAAATAAAAAAGAACTGACAAGAAACTAGTTAAGAACAGAAGTAAAAATGAAAAGGAGCAAATTATAAGAAAATTTATATTAAAATCAATATAATTATGTGCAATATAATCGTGCCCCTAAACAATAATATTATATGAAACATCCAATTAGTATAACATCTTTAATATATAAAATAGAAAGGATAATAATATTAAAGTAGTTGAACATCCAACTAGAAACATATAAACAGTACTACTAGTTAGGAATAAAACTAAAATTAGAGTATAAAATAGAAGAAACTAACACATATTTATACTTATTGATTGGATGTTTAAATCCGGAAGTGGTGGCATAATCCCAATAGGTTGATCATTATTCCTTCTGTGTTTGATGCAGAAATAAGTGACCAGAAACATGATGAAAGTCAAAATGATAATGAACCCTTTGCTCGCCGTTGTCAGGGGTTCAAATGGAGAATTAGGAGATGGGGCTGTATTGATCTGGATTTGCATCTTGTAAATATTCAATATTACAGTTTACGAAAATAATGTACAGTGTCTTGTTATTTATACTATTCATTTGGCTCAAATTTTTACTCTTTACCCATTATTGAGTTTAACTAACCTCAGTTAATGACTAATTCAAAACAGTATCTTTTGTTTCACACAGTAGTACTAGAAGACAAGAAAAAAAATTACCTGTTTTTTACAAACTTGGAATCCCGCGTATGAGAAAGAACAAAGTTTTAGTAAATGGCTTATGTGTGTCACACACTCATTGTAATAAAAACAGATACTGTAATTGGAAAATTGTATGTGTTTCAAATCTTCCTGTTGATTCCCTTTGTTTCAACTCGGCAAGTACAAATTTCCATTTCTCAAATGTTCCTTTAATGTCTCAAATCGGTGAAATATTGTAATCAGTCTTTTATAACATCAACAGTTATAATGTATTTCAATTTTTTTTCATTTGAAAAGCTCATACAAACGAAAAACAAATTTTTATTAAAACACAAAAATATAGTATTTGAAATATTCAAATAGTCTCATTTCTAATTAAACTGCAATATTTTAGATACATTAACATTATCGAGCTTATAATATTAATAATAAAATTTCGAATTCTGATAATTGGTAATATGCGATTGTATCCTTCAATTATACATAAATTGGTTTAAATAATTGTGAAATTTCCCAAGCAACGGTTTGCTCTTTTTGCACCATTGTCCAAATCACATTTTCTTTTTTACTCATTAGTTAGTAAAATTTGGATAAGTGTTACTTAAAATCAATAGAGAACATCATATATCACTGATAACATTGATAAGGCATCCCACTGCTGGTTAATTTTGAAACATTTTCTAAAATTATTTGAATAAACTAGAAAATAATGAAATGTTTTTTTTTTTTTGAAAAAAAAAATAACATACTATAGAAAAATGTCAAATGAGGTTTTATTGTTAAATTGTTTGAGCTTGAACGAGATATGGCTATATAAGCTAATTATAAGGCAAACTTCATTCCCAAACTAACCCTAGTTAAAGTAATTACACCATCTCCTTCATTGTGACTTTTGCTTTCATACTCCAAGACAAAAAAATAAATATTTATCCAACCACTAATGAGACAATTACAATTCTTTTTGACTAAACATTGAAAAGTTTGATGTGGTAGATTCTAGTCTTTAAAATTGAGTATTGACTTGTGGAGTGAAAAAATTTCCTTAAATTCCAGTTTAATAACTTTGATTTTTACTTTATTGTTATCAATAAAATTCACATCACTAACCTATTTAGGAAGGATAATCTAACTTTTAATTTGTAAAAATCAAATTCACAATGAAATCTACAGTAAAAATAACATGAGCTCATGTTTTAAAGTACACCGGCTTAATTTGTAAATTTGAAAACATTGTAAAAATAACTTAATTAGGTGGCTAATTGAGCTGGAAAAATCAAAACCCCAAATTCTCAATTTTCTGATGGCAATAAAAATATTCTTGTGTCCTACTGATAAAAGAAATAGAGGCATTCTTGTACATTATTCAAAACAGTGAAACAGTCGAAATTGATAAAAAAAACAGGCAATATTCTTCTTGGACAACATGGAAAGGTCTTGTCCTGGAATTTCTTGCGTAGAAATGTGGCGGAGCCAGAGCTCCATATGAGAAGGGGTGGAATCTTATTGAAAAAATTTTACTCGGAAATTTTTTTGATAAAATTTAACAATTATATGAAAATCTTCCCCTTTTTAACCAAAATATTTCAAACATTTTAGTACTAGTACAACAACCTTCAACCTCCATTGTAATCCAATTTCACAATCAATCATAAATCTATTTTATAAACAATCTCATCACAAAACCAAAAATAAACTTCATAAATTTTTTGATAAACTATCATGTTTAAAAACCACAAATGGTCCATTTAATATCACAATCACATGAACTGTAAAATAACAATCACATGGTTAATTCAATATGCTACACATTACACTTATATTTAGAGTGAACTACAAAAACATACATTTTAGAGTTTCAATCAAATTTGACGAATTAAAAACAATATGCTATCACGTATTCTTACATCTAAATGGTGTAATCAATTCAATTCTCAACAACAACCACCCAAAATCAATTGAATCTCTTGCAAAATTCTATTGAAAAAATTCTTGATTCTTAAGCTAACAACCTATCACTTAGAAATAAAATACAGTGAACCATTTGTAAGACTCAAACTCTCCAATTCAAGCAATATGAAATAATGAATAAGCTGTCAACATTAACATTGCCTGAAAAAAACTAAAATAAACATATGGAAGGAGGGCAAATGTTCAGGAAGTCATCGAAGATACAAAATTCATATCCAATAAACTAATTAGATTCGAAATTAATGGCCAATTAGCTGATAATTAAGTGGGCAATAGCAGAAGAAGAGCTCAAAGATGAACAAATTCGAAAAAACATTAACCTCATTCATTAAAGAATAAAACAACGTCGTGTTAGAGTTTAAGATAAAAAAAATGAAACGTGATCGTTTGGATTATATAGGGAAAAAGGAAAAGAACAAACATGAGAGTTGAGGAACCTGCAACAGACATTTGCAGATAAGGGGAGGCGCTGCAGTATTTGTCGAAGCTGGAGGAGACGAATATCAAGGGAGGTAAAATTTTCCGGCAAAGAGGGTGGGCTGCCGCCCACCGCCGCCACCCCCTAGCTCCGCCTCTGGAAATATTCATATTTGATTGATAGGATGTCCTTCAAAATTACCATTTGTTTGTGGTATCCGTTGAGTGAAGTCCGTTGTCCTTGAAGTCTTCGGAATCTACAAAACAAGTCTCCGGTTGGAAATGTTTCCGGCGAAGACCCTCCGATGCTAAAGTTAGCTCTCTAAGAAGGGTGATAAGTGTATGTTCTTGGAGTAATAGTTACCTCTAAAGCGGGAAATCGTCTTGTTATTTATAGGAATACATGTAATGATGATCTGTGGGATCCGCCTGCAAGATGTGCTCATGTGGCAAGCCCCTTGAGGGTCTTCTCAGCCGTCGGAGCATTAAATGGTTCATCCCTACCAGTCAGAGTTGCATTTAATGCAATAGAGGAAAGAGAAGGAGTGCGCCGGATCAGCAAGGGTCACGCCGATGATATTTCAGCCCGAGTGCGGTGGGTAACGCTAAGGGCCTTTCGCCACTCTGCTGAAGTGGTTTTAGCTCGCGACTATGCCGAGGCGAGTTTGACTGTGAAGTTTGTTTTTGGGCCAAAGCTTGCTTATTTGGACCTTTAGTGGGCCTTGATATCAGGAGTACCCCCTAACGAGCCCAAGCGAAGGCTCTTTAGGGCCTTTAAGAGGCCTGCGACCGTACCGTACACATGCGTGGCGTCGTTTCTTGGAGCTGCGATTGTTGATTTGACACGACTTTTCTTCTTCCGCCTTTGAAATAGCAATGATGGCTGCACTTCATTAAATGGGTATACCTCATCGTTTTCTGTGCGATTTGCTGTATATTGGGGTGTGAGCTCTCCTGTTGTTCGTTCGCTTGATTTTGCTTTCTGAGACTGTTGATTTTGCTTTCAATTTCTTCGCCTTTTTCTTGACGAGTTGTTGCCAACTTTTATCTCTTCCGTTAAGTGAGTTATCTTTCTTTTTCTTTTATTATATAAAGTGAAATGTCTTCGAGTTCATCCGATTCCCATGCTTTGGTTCACCGCGCCGGTCGTTGACAACCCGTGGGGGAGCGTGACCCCCCTACTACTACTACTACTGTATTGCCTGAGAGGGCTGTGGAGGCCACTGCTACGGCAGTAATGGTGGGGGGTGGCTCGGGTTCTATCCCGCGCCTCCAAGTTGTAGCAAGGGAGTCTTCTTCACCTTTTTCGGTGGGGAATGAAGAGGAAGTGAACCCTGCCGGGATGGTGGCGGCAGAGTTGCCGAAGGTGGTGCCGAAGCATGAGGCATTTGCTGCTGGTGGATGGGCCCAGTAACTATTTGATGAGGGGATCATGGATCCTCTTGCTGCAAGTGGGGAGGTCCCGAGGATTACCGCCGACGTGGTGGTTGTGGAGGCTACTCCTCCAAGGGTTATTTTACCTGTAACCAGCCCTCAGGGTCACCTTCCCCGAGCAAGGACTCCCGCTGTCCCGACAAAGGGAGTGGAGATAAAAGAAAGGGGATAGAAGCGCCCTCGTTATGCTACTGAGGATGGTGGAAAGGCCTCAAAGGGGAAGGCTGTGTTTTCTGAAGAGGAGCAGGTCCAATGGGCCAAATATGATCCGCCACTGGTATGTAAAAGTTGTGATACATTGCTATTTTTCCTTGAGCGTCTTCATCCCTTATGTGGTTGTACATCGTCGCGCAGTTGTGGCGGAAGGTGCATGGGGAGGGTGTGCCGCTGCTGAAACCGAAGGTTGTGGGTGAGCTGGGGCGCTATACTAAACTTCCCAGTGTGGATGCGCGTTTCAGCGCGATGAGTCCCTCCTAGTTGGGGGCCTATACCGAGCAGTAATCCTTGCTTGTAAGTATTTACTTGAGGCTTAAGTATTGGCTATTTTGGCATATATGGAGTGACTGTGCTGTTGGTTTTGTTGCTAATTTATTTCGACTTATGTTGCGAAGGCTTTCTCTGCAGCTCATCAGTGGCGAAGGCACTGATGGAGGTACAGCGTCAGGTGGAGGCTGCTTACGCCGCCTCCCAAGGTAGTGCTAAGAGGCTGAAGGAGGTGCAGCAAGAGTGCGACACTCTTGCTGAGCTAGAGGAGACTGTCAAGAAAATGGCAGAGACTGGCAAGAAGCAAGCTACAGAGTTGACTCAAGCTCTTGCAGACCTGGAATATTCTGAGGGTAAGAGGAAGGAGCTGATAAACACAATGCGGGGATTGGAGGAGAAGCATGAGTTGGCATAGGCCACAGTTAAGTTTACCACGGAAGCTGAAGAGAAAAAGCTCAAAGTGCTAATAGAGGAATTGGGGGTTGAGGCGCGAGGGAGAAAGAGCATAAGGCCCAGATGGCGGAGGATTTGGAGAAGGCGGAGAAGGGGCTAGGCTGTTGGAGGACTGTTGCTGAAGGGAACACCGTGGCGCTGTGAGACCTTCAGCATAAATATGAACGCCATAAGGTTAAGTATAAGTTGAAGGTAAAGCAGACTCGCGAGGACTGGCGAGAGGATCACCTCAGCTATCGCACCGCATTTCTTTGCGCGGTGCAAGATAAGTTTCCCGGGGCTGATATTGACGATCTTGCCCAAATAGCTCCACTGGATGAGCCCCTCGACCGCTGGGAAGAAGATGAGCGTATCTTTGGGCCTCCCGCGCTGGAGCCCTCTTATTCCAATGTTTCCTCTGTGGCGACGGATGAGGAGGAGGTTCAGTCTTGAGGATCTCTTTTTTTTCATAGCTCTTTGTTTGTTAAATTCTGAACTGTAGCTATCAAGCTCGGCTTTGTGAGATGATAATCTTGTTTTATCAATGGAATTTCTTTATGCTGATATATGCTTTATTTGTCGATGGGTTGTGTTATTAAACCGCTGAATACATAGGTTGTGCTAATTTTGCTTGTTTGTTATTCTTTGGTAATTGAGATGTGAAGTTGGTTTTTTTGTTTTGGTTAACCGTCGAGATAGCAAGATTTCCATAACTTCGCTATGACATGTTGAAATAATTAATTTGCTTTAGTTCCGAAGCGGGGAGGCGCCGAGGGGATCTCAATCATCTGACCCTGTAGGCTGTTGTAACTTTAATTTTTAAAACGTGATAGCACCGAGGGGATCTCAGTGATCTGACAACGCTGGTTGTTGTAACTTGCTTTAATTCCAAAGCGTGATAGCGCCAAGGGGATCTCGTTGATCTGACCCTGAGGGCTGTTTTAATTTGCTTTAATTCCAAAGCCTGATAGGGTCGAGGGGATCTCGTTGATTTGACACTGGGGGCTGTTTTAATTTGCTTTAATTTCAAAGCGTGATAGCGCCGAGGGGATCTCATTGATCTGACCCTGCAGGCTGTTTTAATTTGGTTGCCTGCTCATTTGATAGAAGAGATTTGCGAAATGCTGTATTCTCATTGCCCTGAAAGTTTACAAAACATAATTTATGAATAGATATACAAAATATTACTTGTCAGGCTCAGGGGTAAAATTTTTGAAGGGATGTTGCGTTCCATGTGCGGGGTAGATCTTTTCCCCGAATGGTGGATAACTTGTAGACGCTACCTCCTATTCATTTTATCACTAACGGGTCTTCCCATTTGACTCTGAGCTTTCCTCGCCCTTCCCTTGCTTGTGAGTCCTTCGTGTTGCGAAGGACTAGCTCGCCCTCCTGGAATGTTAGAGGTTTAATCTTCTTGTTGCGTATGAGGGCGATGCGTCGTTTGTATTCCGTCATGTGTATGAGGGCTTGCTCTCGCTTTTCCTCCAACGAATCCAAGTTGTTCCTTAGCAAATCATCGTTTGAAGCTCCTTCGATGTAGTTTTCTACCCTCACGCTGGGTGCGCTGATGTCAATAGGGACCAAAGCCTCTGTTCCATAGGTGAGGAGGGAAGGTGTTTCACCCGTCACCGTTCGAGGGGTGGTTCTGTAGGACCAAAGGACGTTGTTCAGCTCCTCTAACCATGCCAAATCATGCTCCTGAACTCTCGTTTTGATTCCCTCCAAGAAGGTTCGATTAGTTACCTCCATCATGCCGTTTGTCTGAGGATGGGAAACGCTGGAGAAACGGAGTTGTATCTTTAGGCGCTGGTAGAAACATTTGAACGCATGGCAGTTGAACTGTATCCCATTGTACGCTATAATGGTATGGGGGATGTCGAAGTGTGACATTATATTCTTGGTAAAGAAAGAAGTGACTTGTTTCGGTGTGATGGCTGACAAGGGCTCGGCCTCAACCACTTCGTGAAGTGATCAACGGCCACGATGATCCAGCGCTTCTGCTGCTTCGCTCTTGGCAAGAGTCCTACCAGATCGATGCCCCAGATGGTGAAGGGCCACGCGACCTGAATTATGGATTTTGGCCCGGTCGGTGCTGATGATGTTTTGGCAAAGGCTTGGCAAGCTTTGCAAGATTATACTAGTTTTTTAGCTTCTAGCTCCATAGTTATCCAATAGAAGCCTTGTAGCTTGGCTCGCCGGACCATCACGTTTTTCTTCTCATGTGCACCACAGGGACCTTTGTGAACCTCGCGTAGTATATAATCGGCACTGACACGGCCTACACATTTCAGCCAAGGGTGGCTGATGGATTTTCAATACAACTGTCAGTCGATCAATGCGTAGCGAAAGGATTTTCTTACTACTTTTTTAGCCATACATGCATCCACCGGTAGCTCATTGTGTTCTAAGTATTTGCTGATGGGGGTAAACCATTCATCCTCCGTTTCAGATTGAAGCACTTCGATTGTTAGCACGCTTGGAGAATTAATATGAAATAGAGCACAAGGGAGTAAGATCTCCTGTTCCTCGCTTGACGCTCCTTTTACCAGTCTATCTGCCTCAATGTTCAGTGCTCTGGGGATCTGCTTTATTGATATTTCGGTACCCTCTTGGTGTATTTCTTTGATGAGGGAGGCGATACGGGCTAGGTAGTGTCTCATGGTCTTGCTTTTGGTTTTATATTCTCCACCGAATTGCTTGACCACTAGCCTAGAGTCGCTAAATATAGTAATGTTATCAGGTTTAATAGCTTTGATAATCTCCAACCCAAAGATCAATGCCTCATATTCCGCTGCGTTATTGGAGGCCTTGAACTCCAGCCTAGCGGCCTACCGTATCACTATCCCCTTCGGGCTTTGAATGTAAACTCCAATACCTGCTGCCGCGCTGTTTGAGCTACCATCAATGAACATGCGCCACACCACCTCCGGTAGCTCTTTCTGTGGTGGAGCTTCTTGCACGAAGTCGGCTAACGCCTATGCTTTCAATGCCGTCCTTGGTTCAAAGCGAACGTCGAACTCTGTAAGTTTAAGGGACAATTCGGCGAGGCGCCCTGAAGATTCGGGTCGCTGGAGAGCTTTCTTAAGCGGTAGGTTGGTTCATATTATGATTGTGTGGGCTTGGAAGTAGTGGAGCCATTTTTGGGAAGACACCACCAGGGTGAATGCCAGCTTCTCCATTCGACCATATTTTACTTCGGCGCCTTTCAGAGCACGGCTGCCGTTATAGACGGGGAATTGATCCGCTCCCTCTTCTCTGATGAGGACCATTCCTACTGTCTCCTCCGAGGTGCTAAGATAGAGATACAGGGGCATACCCGCGACGGGTTGGCTCAGCAAAGGTGGAGAGACCAGAAAGGTTTTGATCTCAGCAAGGGCTGTAACGCAGTCTTCCCCCCATACAAACTTCTTCATTTTCAAAGCTTTGTAAAAGGGAATGCATCAGCATGCTGAACAAGAAATAAAATGGCCTAGTACGTTAAGTTTACCATTGAGACGTTGGACGTCCTTGATGCTTCGGGGTTCTTTGAGCTGAAGTACCTCCTTTATTTTATCGGGGTTGAGCTTTATTCCCCTTTGCGACACTAGATATCCTAAGAATTTTTCTCCTGTCACGTCGAAGGCACATTTCTCTGGGCCCATATCTCTCCAGAAGAGTCAGGACTTTAGATATGTCTACTGGGTGCTGGGCTTCGACTTTGCTCTTAATGATCATGTCGTCCACATATAGCTCTACCTCCTTCCCTATCATGTTGCCAAAGATCTCATTCACCATTCGCTAATACGTAGCTCCCGCATTCTTCAAATCGAAGGGCATAACATTATAACAATATATTCATTCATGTATGATGAACGACGTCGTTTCTTTGTCTTCCTCGGCCATGGGTATTTGATTATATCCTGATGCGGCGTCTAACATGGAATAAATGGCATAACCTACCGTGGCATCTACTAACATGTCGATGCTGGGGAGAGGATAGCTGTCTTTTGGGCATGCTTTGTTAAGATCCGTGAAGTCTACGCACATGCAGAATTTACCGTTGGATTTCTTGACTAGCACTACATTTGTGATCCAGTCTGGATAGCGGACAGTTTTAATATGTCCTACCTCAAGCAAGAGGGAGACTTCCTCCTATATGGCCTTCTGCCTTTCCGGGGAGTGGTTCCTTCGCTTTTGCTTTACTGGTTTTGCCTGAGGAAGGACATTCAACCTGTGTTCCGCGACATCGGGACTTACACCCTACAGATCTGCTGAGGTCCAAGCGAAAGCCTGGATCTTATCACGCAGTACTGCTAAGATTACCTCCTTTATTTTGCCTTTCAGCCCTCCAGACATGCGAATCTCTTTTCCTTCTTCCAAGAATTCCGCTACCATTACATCTGTAGGTTTAGCAGTCCACTCCTTGTCAGGTTCCTCTACCGATAAAGGCTCGGCCTTTAAAGACATCAGATATGTGTCCTTAGAGGCCTGTTGATTTCCGTGAACCATGGTTACTCCATGGTGTATAGGTATCTGAAGCATCAAGTAACTAAGGTTAATGACCCCTTCGGAGCCGATAATGAGTGGGCATTCCAAGATTATGTTGTATGCCAAGGGTATATCTACAATGAGAAATTCGGCCCGCACCTTCCACCTGGGGCCGTCATCTCCCAATGTAATAGATAAGCTCGCTGAGCCGCATACATGTACGGCGTGACCCCCTAGGTCAATCAGCGGCGCCTGGTGGATAGCGAGACGATTAGGGTTCCCCCCAATGGCTTCGTACACCCTTCATCACATTAACCGAGCTGCCCATGTCCATTAGTGTACGGTGCACATGGTATCCCTCCACCATCATTTCAATCACCAAAGCATCGTTGTGTGGTGGAGGCTTATTTTCCTGGGTAAAGGAGTAGCACGTTTTGCTCCCCCTGTTTGTATTGTCGTAATCATATGCGTTTCCTCTCTTCCTCTTTTTCAGGATGGTTCCCCTGGCTATCACGTGTATTACTCCTCTAGGAGGCAACTCTTCGACCGTGCGACGGGGTTGGTGGTAGCCTTGTTCGGCATCACGGCGAGGCGGTTGATAGCCTATATCCGCGTCTCGACCAGGCGATCGATAGCCTACTTCCTCTTATCTGTGAGGCAGTTGATAGCCTCGCTGTTCTTGGTGGGGATTCCCCGCTCCGTCTCGTTGTTGATCCTTTGATGGGTTTTGAAGGAAGCGGTTCAGTCTACCATCGATGGCTTTTTTGTTTAGTTCATGGTCCAACTCCCTGCAATCTTCTATGTCATGACCCTCGCTTTTGTGGAATTCACAATGAGATCCCGGCCTCCCTCTGTATCTCATCTTAGGGGGGTACTTGATGTCCTCCCCCGTTCTTCTCGATCCACATCAGGGCCTCCTTTCGCTTGGCGTTAAAAGGGGTGAATTCTTCCACCTCCCGTCTGGGCATCTCCAGGCGATAAGTTTATCGACGATCTGGCTCACATTTTCCGGAATCTCATCTTTTCGCCGGCTCCTCCCTTACCGCAGCCTCAATTTGCATCGTGTTTCTTTTATGAGTTTCCCAGCGTACCCATTTCCTGGCCTTCTGCATTAGCATTGCCAAAGTGCTGGGTCTCTCGGTGGATATGTCTTTAGCCAAATCAGCACTTCGGCAATTCCGAGCTAATGCCTCTGATGCTGTATCAATGTTGCGGTCCCTAATCTCGAGAGCCATTTTCTAGAATCTTTCTACGAAATCAGTGAGGGATTCATTTGCCCTTTGCCGAACCATTGGCAAGCCTTGTATTGTTCTGCTGGGTGGGATAGATGTGACAAAGTAAAGGGCGAAACTCTTGGCCATCATGTCGAAGCTTGTCACAGATCCTGGTTTGAGGCTCTCGAACCAGTGGGTTGCGGGCGCTACTAGGGTGGTGGGGAACAACTTGCATAACATTGCGTCTATAACATCAGCCGCCTCCATGCATTGGCGAAAATAGCGAACATGTGTGATAAGGTCTCCCACTCCAAAGTATTCCCGTAGTCGGGGCTGCTTGAAGCTTTTTGAGAACCTTTCTGCTCGAATGCGGTCACAGAAAGGTGACTCTGTTTCAGCAACGTCTTGCGCGGCAACTTCCATGCCCCTCTCAGCTAGGAGAGCCTCCACCTTCCTCGTAACCACAGCCTCCCAATTCTCCCTAGTAGACCGGGGCTCCGGGGCCCCCTCTCGCTTTGATCCCACCGAGCTCCCCTCTGCTAAAGTAGTTTCAACACGCGACTATGCCGAGGCGAGTTTGACTGTGAAGTCTGTTTTTGGACCAAGGCTTGCTTATTTAGACCTTTAGTGGGCCTTGATATCAGTTTGTTTTCTTATTTATTATTTTTGTTCAACTTTGCTTAGTTCATGACATAAGCAACAATCATCTTAACAATATGCCATCTATTTTTAAATTATAAAGGAGAAGACAAATTTAACACATAATCATTTAACATTATATTTAAATATGTACTAGTAGACTGATCGAAAGTACAATGAATGTTTTGGTAAGGAGTGGTACTAACGAAGGTTAATAGCAATCAAGTTATACATGTATTATCTTAATCAAAATATATAAAGTATAGCAAATGAATTATAGCATTTACCGAGCAAAACTAATTAGTATAATTAATTAGATATTTTCATTCCGACGGTGATGAGATATAAAACATGTAAATTTATAGAAACTGACATATTTTGGAAAATATGTTTGTAGTGGATAAGGACGTTTGCATATTAGCATCAATGCCTTTACAGGCTTTACTTAAATATTTACATAATTGAAGTCATATATGTTAAATTTCAAAGCATTGTGTTACTAATAACCCATAACTTGGATGAACCAATTTTAATAGTACCACCGCCAATCCGCCATATAATAGGACGAGCCAATTTGGGGTAGAAGATAAAATGTTGTTAATTAATTAAAACTTTAATTTTCTGCAATAACATAAATCATGCAATTACAATTTTTAGGCGTTTAGCTTGATAATATTATTTACTTTAGTTGCGATACTAAAAAAATTATTAATTTCCTTAAACAAATTACACTAATAGGATATATTTTAGGAAATAGGAAGTTTCATAAATCGTTTTCTACCCAAGCTAAAAAAAGTTATGCTTATAATTTTGGACGATTAATATTTTGATTCAGGAACAAAAAAAATATGTTATTTTAAAGTACATGATAAGATGTAATTTCAAGAAGCTTCATGAATAAAGCTGTTTATTGAAGCGGAAAAGTATGATATATGTCAAATTCGCCTCAAATAATATACACTTACAACTTCACAATCATACATTATTGGAGAATCCAAAGTAAAGGGTTAGTAAAATTTGCAAAAAAAATTATCTCAAATTTCAATAAAACAAACTCTTACAAGTTCTTTTTAGGAAGTTTGAGTTTGATCTAAACAAGGTATTGAACAAATGTTGTGATTTTATTAAATGAGTAAAGATTGTTACAATTGCATTACCAAAGAAGGAAGTAAGCTTATATATAGTACAATGAGAGTTGATATTATCAACGAGATCCATGTGGTTCCAGCTCAGCAAAATCAACTCTAACTAACTTCTTACACCAGTGGCGGAGCCAGGGGTAGCAGAGGTCTGCGGCCGCCTCCCCTGGCTCCAGGATAATCATATACACCTTGCCTTTATACCATTCATAATCATAGTAACTGAGTAAAACCGCCTCCCCTTTCCGAGATAAAAAATAACAATGATGGGCGACAAGGATGTTTGAAGTCGTTTAATGCCTCCTGCAACTAATGGTTGATGAAACAAAATGCCTCTCAATCTCAAGGAAGACGAAGGCCAACTTGGGCTTTTTTCATTTATTTTATTAGTTGGCCCAAGGGTTTTTTATAGGCTAACTAATGGGAATAATTATTAAACATTTTAATTTGAGGAATGGTAAGTAATACAATATAATAAGAAATATTATTAATTATGTCCTCAAACATCATTAATTAGTAATATTATCCTTTTAACTCTTATTGTTTAGCCAATACGTGATTCATATCAACAGAACTCCTTCTCTCTTCGTCTGTAGTTTTCTTTTTTCTTTTTCTTCTTTTTGTGATTTCTCATGTATGATTGGCAAATTCCTCTCCTTAATTCCTAACTTATTTTCTTATAATTGCAATTTCTTCTCTCTCGTTTTATTGCTTAGTTTTCTTATCACTATTTCGATTTTTTGTTTAGTTGATTTTCGATCTTGATTTTGAATTTATTTTCTAATACTAATTTATTCTTCAGGATTTTACACTTCTAATCTCGATTATGTTTTTCAAGTACAAATTGGAATGATTCATGTGTATGGAAATTTTGGAATTTTGTGATATGCCCATAAGGTGCTCGATGAAATTTCTCAAAGAGATTCGGTAATTTTGGTGTCAATTTTTTTTTAATTGTTCAAATTAGAGTTCTTAACTGTTGATTTTGTTGGATTCAGGTTCTTCAAGGAGTTGGATTTCATTTCCTTATTTATCTAAGCTTTATTCACCGTTTTATAAGCTACGCATTAATAGTGATTTTGAAAGGCTTTTCTATCCTTCATGCTTCATCTACTTCAAAATCGAGCCGTTTATCATTATTTACTCTTGGTTTTGTTATGTCTTTTTCAACAAAATTAGGTTCTTGTTGTGCTATTTTGTTGGTTTTACTGTAAAACAACTTTGGTATAATAGATTTTATACCGTTTTTGTTTTTGGTATAATGTCGATATATTAGATTTCAGAGAGCATAATGTATCTTATGCGAGTTTGTATTTTGGTATAATATTATTATACCATGTTTCTTTTAGTGATGAGAAAGTATGATTTTTGCATCATTTTTTCAACTCTAAGTACAAAACTATGATTGATATTCAATGATGTCCTATTGTAAGTGGTGACTAATTATGATTTTTGACTATATATTTCCAGGAAGCAAGGGAATAGTTGCAGAAAAATCTTTTCATTCATGGATGAAAGTGGAAGACATATTGATTTTGTATTATGCATCGATGATGTTGATGAGGACATGTTTTATAAGTATATGCAATGCATATTTATAGAGTTCTTAAATTTCCCTCATAAAATGATATATTAAACTTTGTATGAAAATTTATAGCAATGTATGATTGGTTTAAGACATTTCATACTCGTTTTCATACCTTGTAATAAAACAATGTTGTTTAAAATGAATGATATATGAGTTGTTATACCAAAGCTAAATAATATTAAAACAAATACAACATCAAAATAAACAGGTGTAATACACATTATACCAATTATAATAATAGTATAAAGCCCATTATACCAAAATTAAACAATAAGAAACCATTACAACAATAAAACAAACATGTATTAATACATATTATACCAAAATATAAATAGGTATAGAGTCTATTATACATATGTTAAATGACAGTAAAACCATTGCTACATAAAAAGAGGTATATCATACATATTATACCAAAAGCAAAAATGGTATGAACCTATTATATCAAATGTCCACAACAGCAAAATCAACAAAAAAAAACACAAAAATGAACTATAACAACAAAATCCTCAATCTAAACTAAAATTTCAAATGAAACAAAGTCCAGCAAAAACTGAAAACAACGTTAAGCTTCACCGAATCTCTTTGGTGGATTTCGTCGAACACCTTATGTGCATATTCCAAAGCTCTTAATTCAAATTCATAATTGACTTGTTATTTGTTGATTTGAGTAAATGTTTCATGGAAACTAACTACATAAATCGAATTCGTATTCAGTTTAGGTTAGAATCGTACGTGTTGTGATTTTTTTATTTCTTCGACAATTAGTTTGAATCTTCTTCTCTGACAATCAGAATAATTGATTTACAGGAGTATTTTGCTTGAAATATTTATCAGATATTGAAAACCAATTGAAATTTGTGATGATTGAAAGTGAGATTTGAAGATTTGAACGAAGAAGGAAGAAAGAGTTTTACATTGTGTTAAAATAATTGAATGTTGATGTTTGGCTTGAAAGAATCGTAATATTACAATTAGAATTCTTTTTCATGGGATTCTTAAATTATGTTCTTTTGGGCTAAATTACTTTTACTAATTCTTGCAATTGTGAAAAAACCCATTTTAATATTTAAGAGTTGATTTTGGACTTCAATTAAAAAGTTATGCTTTTTTATTCTTTCAATCTTTTAGTTGCATAACAAAACAAGCACCCAAGTTTTATACCAGCTTTTATAACACGTGTGCCAATAATTTTTTAAATTTACTTTGGTGTTTCTTAACATAAATATTAGGTCTTGCATGTAAATAACAAATATCTTTATCGTAATTTGAAGTATTTTATTTTTATAATAAATTTAAACTTAACCTAAAAGAGTTGTTTAATGTGTATTAATATCAATGCAAATTTAAATAATTTATAGCCAACCGCGATAATTAAAATGTAAAATTTATTCGAAATTTCTCCAATAAAAGACCGCCCTCCCTCTTTCTAATTCTTGGCTCCGCCAATGCAGCCCTTAACATGTAGTAATTTGCTTTCAGTTGCTATTTCTGTTAAGCTCATCAAGCTTGATTGTGAACTTGTGAAATTCAGCTTTGCATTCTAGCATACATATTCATTTTGGCAAATAAAGGAGCCATATGTTGGGAACTTCTAGTGTGTTTCGAATATGTTGAAATTTAATTAATAAGTGTTGCACTTAAAACTTAATCATGATCGATCTCTTTAGATTTAAAATACTAAGATACCATATTGTAAAGTCATTATTCAATTGTAGTTCCAAACTCAACTTTAGTTAAAGATGGATTCAATGTGTTTCTAATTTAAATTTACTTGTACATGTTCAATTGTAGTTCGCCCATAATTTTTAATTGCTTTTGATATGCAAAATTTGTGTTCTCTCTGTATAATTAAAAAAATGGTAAATGTTCATCATGTCTTTGTGGTTTATAATGTAAATCAAAGCATAGTATAATAACAATAAAAAATAATACAGTTGCTTGGTTAACAGTTAATTAGGTAGAGCAGAATTAGCAATTAAAACAGGTCAACACGTTAAATAAATCAAATCAGCAAACAATCATAAAGAATATTTCCTCGTAACACTGACAACATGTAGGGTTTGGTTAGGGAATAAAGCTTAAATAGCCCTATTTTCTTGTACATTTTTAACAATTTCACACCTAAAAGAGACTCTGACATTCTTTGTTCATTATCAACAATGGAGACAACTTTAAAAACAAATTCAACGCCAAACGTTACTTGTTTCATCGCCAATTAATTGTTTTTTTCATTAATATTGCCATGCTTAGGTTAACACAAATATTTAGCGGTAGAATTTTTCAGTAAAATTTTATTTTTCATTGACGAAAAAGTTATTGATAATCCGTTATTAATTTATCGGTGATTTGTTTAATAGATTGTTAATATGAAAATAAACTTATGTAATTAGAGCTTTACCGAATTTTGTTGATATTCGATATGCTATAGGAATATTTGTGTTGCCAAAGGAACACATATTTTTGTAAGAGCCTTTTTAAAGATTTTACCCAAAGCACTCAGCAAGATTGTTTTTTATTTTTTTAAATGGTCCAGTTTATGAACCAAAATTAAGTAAAGGATTGATATAAGTTTGTTATTTAGCACATTATTCTCTAATATATATTCAAGCACATTATGTGATTACAAAACTAATGCTATTATATTTAGACTTAAAAATTATAAATAAAAAGTTAATTAATGAATAAAATCTATATAATTATCTATAAATAAACTCAATTTTCGCAAACAAAAACCCAATGGGTAATATATATATTAATGATAAATTATACTAAATTAGTTTGTTAATTAACAATGTGATAATATTTTTTAAATAAAAGAAGAAAAATATGATGGTGCATTAATAAATGTCAATAATTTTGGATTCTCAATTTTGTGAGGCTCAAAGTGATCACTTCACTGGACTTCTGTGAGACCGACTCTAGCAAGATGAAAAATAAATACACATGCATGTATTGTAAGATTTAAGAGTTGTGAAAACCAATTGAAACTTGAAATTTGATTTGGACTAGTTAAAAGTTTAAAACGATGTACAAAAACTCTTTTAAAGTCAATTTAAACAAAGTCTGGGATTGTTAAAAAAATTAGTATCCAAAGCTTGAGTCGTTTCATTGACCCAAAGTATGCTATGTTATGTACTTCTATTTTTTGGTTCTCTTACTATATAATGACTTAAACATCACATGAAATTTAACTAGCTCTCAATATCTCATTCTATTTGTGCAAATCACAAGTCTATGGAGGAGATGTCCTACCAAATATTGAGCTAATTAGAAACCTATCAAAAATTTTCTGCAACTTGTTAATCTATCAACTCAATCTAAAAAAACAAAAATTGAAAAATAATTTACCTATTATATTCAAATGAATATATTGAAAAAAGGAAAGTGTGGCATGTATTATGTAAACAAAAAAGTAAGTACAACTTAAATTATAAAGAAAAAAAGTAAACCCTACATTGATCGCATTGCATGTTATCACTATTGAATTAATCATCTCTTCACTAATCTAATGTGATAATTATGAAATTAATTATTAATTTGTTAAAACCAAAATTACCCTAAAAACTCGAAACGCAACAAATAAATTGCCACAGAAAAAAGTAACCCAAAATATATATTAAATATTGTTACAGTTACTCAATTAATAATTGGTTCTATGTACATATATGAATTCAAATTTTATGCGTAGGTTACAATTTAAATTCAACTGATGAGAATAGATATTATGATACCCTATAACCCACAATAAATTATATACCCCAAATCTCAATATACAACTAATTTATTAACACCAAACCTTATAGACTAATTTATAAATTTTGAACCTAAAATGTAACCTTAGAAACTAATTGATCAATTCCAAGGGTTTTTTTGCCATATTTTTTCTATAAAATTAGGACTCCTTAAATCTTTCATTTTACAAAACTGAAAAGGAAATTTTTTTTCTTTAAACATGAAAAGGAGAAACATATATTAGAATGTGAGATTTATCTTCTCTCTCTTATTTAATTTGAATTTCGCAACTTCAAACGTCCATATCTCACAAACTGTTAATTTTATCGAATCGGCGCTCTAAAATATCTTGTTCATCTTAATTTTATCATTAAAATGATATAAACTCCAAATTTTTCAAAAAAATTAATTTATCGCAATCTTATATATGATATAATAGTGGTATAATACTTATTTTTTATTGCTTTTTCCATGAAGGCATTACATGACATTATAGTGGTATAATGTATTTTAAAAAATACTATATAAAATATATTATACCGCTCTTATACCATGTATAACGTCTTCATGAAAAGGTAGTAAAAAATGAGTATTATACCACTATTATAATATGTATAAAATTGTGATAAATTATTTTCTTCTAGAAAGTGATTTTTGTTGTAAACATAAAGGGGGGATGTATTATATAAATACCAATGTTATCAATACCGTACCGGACACGATACCGGTGAAGCAAATGGTACGTGGTATGACCTGTATTACAGGTGGTAATACTGGATTAATGAATTTTTTTTAAAATAATGTAGTATTTAAATAATAAATACCCTTAACAAATTTTCAAATTTTAATTCTAACAAATCTTTATCAATTCTAGGATTTTTTTTATTTTGATTTTGAAAGGAAACGTAGCGATAAAAGCAAAGAACTTGAACGGGAAGCTTTTAAATTAAAGTTTGAAATTTTTTTTTAAATACTGGTTTAGTGGTTTAACCGGTATTTTACCGGAATGAACTAGTAGGATGCTGTTTTCTTCAAAATCGGTAAAGTACTTCAAACTGACCGTATACCCTGCCGGTACCCGGTTTTACCGGTTGAACCAGCTGATACGGTACGGTTTCAATAACACTGATAAATACATTATACACTATTATACAATCTATAAGAGCTTTCATACCATATTTAAACTCTGTTTTAAAAGACGATCAAGGTGGCCGCTTAAGCAAGATTTTTTAGAATACCGTCACGATTTTATATAATTGGGCGGTCAAAGCGAAAAGTGTAGTCATAAAAGTGTCTCCATACATCAGAAAAGTGTTGTCACAGCCTAAAAAAGTGTTGACAAAACCTTGAAAAGTGTCGCCAAAGTTCCGAAAAATGTTGCTACATGAATTTTAAATTTTTTATATAAAAATTTATGTGTTAACTAAATTTATTGTTTTAATTCATTAATAAATATTAAAAATTTTAAAATATTAATCCGCCTAGTGCCCGATAAATCCTGCCTAGATCCTTGGAGGCTCTAACCTGTCGACTAGCGTCTAACGCCTTTTAAAACATTAGGTTTAAGGCTTTCATGTCATGATTTTTATGGGAAATTAAATATTGTTAAGAATATAAAAGAGAAAAAATAATATATAAATACATTATATAACTTTTATACAATGTATAACAGCTTCGTGAAAAAGTATTAAAAACAAGGATTATGCCACATTAGATCATGTATAAGATTGCGATTTTTTATTGAAAAAATAAAATTGTATGTCATTTTAAAGATAAAATTAAAATGAAAATATTTTAACATGATGATTTGAAAAATCAATGGTTAGTAAGATATGAACGTTTGAAGTTGCGAAATTCAAAGATAAGATAGTTACAATGGATTGACAAAGTCAACATGAAAAGGGATAAAAAAATATAATCTAATGGGACGATTGAATATAATAATATACTTTATTGTTATTGTTAAAACAATAAAAATTTGATTTTGTGAACATATAATATAATTTTCCCAATTCAAATGGCTAAAGGCGAAGTTATAAACCCTATGATACAAATGAAGATAGAAAAATTTGGGCCTACAATCTTTAAAATGGGCCCAAATCTAGCAAGTTCCGTTTAGATTTTGAGTTTTATTATGTGACGAATAATATAAAAAAATGTTTTTTTTAGCAACAATAATTGTGTAATTATTTAAAAGGGGTTTGCTTTTTCTAGTTTATTGTGATCGAATAAAAGTAAATATATACAACATGAGAGTTAGAGTCTTGAGACCAAGTGTTCAAAATTTGAGAAAAGTGGACATTTGAACCTAAATTTTGAGTGAGTATTAATTCATAATTTTTGTATGCATTCAACTTCGAAGCTTTTGTGTGGTTATGTTCGTGCAATCTTTTTTTCAAAACTAGTATTTTGTTTACTTGAAGTGAGAAGACTCTTCGCTTTTCAGTTTCAATGTCTCATTCAATATCATGTTAAATGAAGGTTCAAACAATTGACGGTATCTAACTATCAAGTGGTTTTTAGAGATGATGTTTTCCTGAAATGCTTTCCACTTGAAGGAAGGAAGGTAGAGAATTATCACTTTCAATATCATATATGGTTCCCCCATCGATGATGCTTAACAATTTGAAGAACACCCCAAGTGCATCTCGGGTTTGTCATCTGAAAGAACTTCGGTTCGTACGTGACTCTGCGAGTTTTCGTTCCCAAACATTTTTGTATAAGAAACTATTTCATCTAAAAGCTATTATACTTAACCAAATGTAACAAGAAAATATGCAGCATTGCATAAATCTCTCCCACATTTCACATCACTATGACACTTTATCATATTATGTACGTGTCATTCATATTGTAACCCCCAAAGATATAAACGAACTCGACTCGATTTTTTAATAACTTTTTGTCTTTCAGCTTTATTCAAATAACTCCATTGAGTTCATACATTAATATATATAACAATTTCAAACTGTTGCTTTTTCAATTACGAAAATTCTAACCTTTCGAAATTTCATCCTCATCAAAACTTTATTAGCAAAATGAGTTATTATTTTACCTTTCAAAATATAAAAAAATAAGTACTATCTCCTTTTTTTAATAATTATCTTTTCAGGATCTTTGAAATTTTTTTAAATAAGTGTTGTTTTAGGATTTTAATGTACATTTTGTCCATTTTATTATTTAATGCACACTGAAAATGACAAAAAGAATAAAGTATCCGATTAATCTTCAAATGAACAATAATCATGAAGGTAAATAAGTATTTTTATCATCCTAATTAATGTGATATTGGTATTAGAAAACAACCTTAAAATGACAATTACGGAGGGAGTAATAAATATTCTAGAACATGTATTGACTTAATGAATTTTTTGCTTTAAGGAAAATGAACATATGAATAAGTACTAATTTATTAATGGCACAATATAAAATGCGTTAATCAACCAATTGGAACACAAAACAAAGCAAATTAATGAATATAATCTCAAACGCTTTGACTTTAATTATTCCTGCATTTTTATTTCGCATATATAGTCAACTCTCCAATTAACACTAATATATTACTATTACTAATAAAAAAAACTATAATCCCACAAAAAGTCAACTCCTCTCTCCTTTTTTTCATCCATCCTTCTTTACTCTTCTTCTTCTTCTTCCCTCTTCCTCTCCTCCATTTTCTTTCTCTTCAGAAACTCAATATTATGAACACTTCAGTTTTCCTTTTTCCAATATCTAAACAAACTAAATCCAAAATCAAACATTTCATCTGTTTCTGTTTCTAAATTCCTTCTTCTTTAATTATGGGTAACGGCGTTACGAAACTCGGCCACTGTTGCGCTGTCGCCGGCGAAATATCTCGCCGCCACGAAATCGGTGCTTACGTCGGCGATCAGCTTCACAAAGGTCTGGGCCATTCGTTTTGCTACAACAAAGCCCATAATTCAGATGAAACGACGTCGTTGTTCTCCATCTCCGGCGCCTCTGTAAGCGCCAACACCTCAACCTCGTCTTCAACAGCTATCAGTGACGCCTATCCGTACAGCTCCAATTTGGACGAAGCCTCCGCTTTCGAAAGCTCCGATAGTTTTGCTTCCGTCCCTCTCCAGCCGGTCCCCCGCCGCGGCCAGTCTCATCATCCAGGTTCCGGTTCGGGTCCGATCGAGAGAGGACTCATATCGGGTCCAATGGAGCGTGGGTTTCTTTCGGGTCCAATTGAACGCGGGTTTTTATCCGCACCGATCGATCCCGGATCATATTCGGGTCTTATGGAGAAAGAAAAACATAATAACAAATCACAGAGAAGTTTCTCCAACGGCGGATCTGAAGTCCAAGTTAAATCAAAGAAAAATCAAGGCTTGATCAAAACATTGAAAAGGGTATTTTCAAAAACCATTTCTAGAGGGAAAAAATCCATAAAAGGCGTGAACTTTATAGAATCAGTTGCATCTAAAAATGGCGAAAAACAGAGTACTTTTGGTACTAATACGAGTGTTCAAATGAGCTTGAATCTTGACGATGCCAGTTTGTTCTCAGTAGAAAGCCATAATCTGCAATGGGCACAAGGAAAAGCTGGCGAAGATCGAGTTCACATAGTGATTTCCGAGGAAAACGAATGGGTTTTTGTCGGAATTTACGACGGATTCAACGGCCCAGATGCACCCGATTTCTTGCTCTCCAATCTCTACACAAACGTCAATGAAGAACTCAAAGGATTGCTTTGGAATGACAATTCTGAATCCACTTCAAGAACAGAGCAAACAGACATGTCTACATTTGAAAGACGATGGAAGTGTGAATGGGTAAGAGAGAGAACGGAACTTGAAGGGAAATCGAAAGGGAAAATGAAATCGAATTCGAACGAGGTAAACCATTTCGATGTTTTGAAAGCAATGTCGCAAGCATTGAGGAAAACCGAAGAGGCCTATTTCGAGTTTGCCGATGCAATGTCCGGCGAGAAACCCGAGTTGGCTTTGATGGGTTCTTGTGTTTTAGCGACGTTGATGAAAGGGGAAGACGTGTACTTGATGAATTTGGGAGATAGTCGAGCCGTTCTCTCTCAGAAAGGCGAAAAAGACGCTCGAAACACGGATTTGGAGATCATAAGCGAGGAATGTATGCGCGAATCGGATGCCATTGACGGTGATGAAATTCACAGATTACAAGGCTTGAATGCCTTTCAACTTACAAAGGATCATAGCACGTATATGTACAAAGTAAGCGATTGTTAATGTTGTTGTTTGTTAATAATTGTGTTTATGTTTTAAATTTAACCAATATGTTTTGATTAATCTTAGGAGGTTCAAAGAATTAAAAGGGAGCATCCGGATGATCCCTATGCTATAATGAATGATAGAGTCAAAGGTTATTTGAAGGTAACTCGAGCTTTCGGAGTTGGGTTTCTCAAACAGGTATTTGCGATTCGGGAGTTTTGAGTTGAATGTTCAATGTAGAATGATGGACTACTGATAATTTTTTATTGTTTTTCTTATTCCAGCCGAAATGGAACGATTTGTTATTAGAAATGTTTCAAATAGATTATGTTGGAACATCTCCATACATTAGCTCTTTCCCGTCGCTCTATCACTATCGACTGAATTCAAGAGACAGATTTTTGATACTATCTTCCGACGGGCTATACCAGTACTTCACCAATGAAGAAGTCGTGTCTCATGTTGGATCTTTCATAGCTGCATTCCCGGAAGGAGATCCCGCTCAAAACCTAATTGAGGAAGTCTTGTTTCGTGCAGCCAAAAGAGCCGGTAAGGATACAACTATATTAATGATGGAATAACATGTATTTACATGAATTACTATGCTAAAGAATATTTGTTTGCATTTTGAAGGTATGGACTTCCATGAATTACTAGATATACCGCAAGGTGAACGAAGGCGGTATCATGATGATGTTTCTGTTATTATTATTTCTTTGGAAGGTAGAATATGGCGTTCATCCGTCTAGATAACACAACCATCAAAGGTTGCAATGTTTTTGCTTTTGTTATGGTTTTAGCCGAGGATTGAATTATACCAAGTTGTAGGTTATATGTACAAGAGGCTGTTGTTTTGCATGAAAATGATGCTTTCATAAGTATATAACTCTTCACATGTACTCAAATATTCTATGGTGGTCTGAATTTAATGCACTCAATAAAAATATAGTGAAAAAATTTAATGTACATCTGATATATGATTGGTTAAAATTTAAACAATAAAGGTGACTAATTTAATTTGTCGAGTCCATTGAATTTACCCCATGAATTTTTGTTTAATATTGGAACCGTAATAAACGAAAGGGTAGGGAAATGGGGAAAAAATCATCTGTACCCATGTCTATTTTTCCAATAAAAAAATATCACGTGTCAATTTTTATTATATTTTAATTAAAAAGTAGGAGAGAGAAATAAATAATTATTAAAATAAAATAAAAATTTACACGTAACATCTTTTGATTGGGGGAACAGGCAAGGGGACACCATTTGAGGGCAAAGAATTTTTTTCTGGAAATGGTTACATAACAAATGCTAGTGTAGGTTTTATTTTTAGAGATTATTCGCTCTACACAATATGCAAAAAACAGAGAGTAAATATTGTAGTCTAGCTAATATTGACTTTTTAATCATTCAACAACAAAAGTTACTTTGGTTTTAGATTTGCAAAGAAAAAGATGGACGGAGAAGAAATTAATGATCAATGAATTATTTTGGAAAAAGCTGACTAAGTATGGTTATTAAATACATCATTTCTGTTTGATTCAATCATGAAAAATAATAAATTTGATCAAAATAATTCACTATAAATCAATTCCAATGAATTTTTCACTTGTTCAAAATGTTTCTTACTTGAGATATCTACTACAACTAAGCCTATTTTCACTTGTTCAAAATGTTTCTTACTTGAGATATCTACTACAACTAAGCCTATTTTGTGTTTCCAAGAGATATTTAATTTGTCAATTTTATACCCCGACGTTATAGCAAGACATCAAAATTTGGCCAAATACTAGTAATTACGAAAAATCAGTGGTGATGTTTCAAATGAATAAATTATTACAATAAGATTATTTTTCCTGTTTGGATTTGTTCAGCATATCCTTTTAATTTTCCAATTGTTGCGCATAATCTATCTATCCTACGTGTTATATACGCTTATTTATTTAATTTTTGTGAAAGTAATTTGTTACATTTTTTAAATTTCATAGCGTGGATCACGTGCAATGCTGTTAATTAAATTTCTACAATATACACATTTCTGTTTCTATAAAGACACAAAATGTGACAATACATATTATAAAATGGATAAACGTGATGCCACTCCCAGAAAAGTTCTTTCACCAAAGGTAAATAAGTTCAGAAAATATTCGTGACAAAATCTTAGTTATTTGAATGATACAACTTTATCCAAAAGGTTTATACTGATTCTCTTTTAAAAAAAGTCAACGGAAGAATCAGAATATTTATTTCACTGTATATCAATGCATGCCAATGAAAATTTTATCCAAAGAATCTCAAGCTTCAAATTGGTTTTTAAAATATAACGACATTTTTGTTTGACCCTGCACCTTATTTTTGTTCTAATTTTTTTGCTGTGTATTCTTCAATATACTACGTTCAGTTTTTGGTACTGGACACATTTATAAATGAAATAAACTGAAAAGAGAGTTTTTTTTTTTACTAACTATATAAAAGAAAATGGAGGGCACAAGAACTTATCATAAAATAAAAAATGCCAACCTCTTTACTTCACTTTCACTTTCTTGTTTATTGTCAGCAAATGAACAACTCAAAAGCAAGTTATTAGAAGGAAATGGTTCTTAACCTTCCCAACTTTTATAATTTCTATCACAAAATGGACTTTTAGAGAAAACATTGTTTAATCCAATAATGGGTGTTGTTCACGAAACTACTCAATTTTAAAACTTTTCTAATAAATAATAAAGTTGATATTGGAAAAAAAAATCAAACAGTTTCTAATTTAATAATATGAAATATGTCGTTCAAAATCAAACTATTTAATATTATAAAATGTTTATGAGAGCAACTTCTTAAAACAACACATTGAAAAACAATACTAAACAAGTTCAGTATCTAACCACTTGGATGTTTGATGTACATTGTAAATATACCTGTTTAAGTGAGCACGGCCTATCTCACCCTTCTAGGCCTGACCTCCATAGGCCAAGCTTGGAAAAACATATATCAATATGTCTTGGGAAGCCCAAGCATACTCAAATGCCGAACACATAATGGATCCTAGTTTGGTAACATGGTTTACTGTTTTATCAAGGCTTAAATGCATCTACACCCCATGAACTTGTTCAAAAATGACTGTTACCACCCTGAACTTTGAAATGTAACAGATAACCCCCATGTACTTGTCTAAAACACGTTACTTTACCCCCTCGTAAAAATGTCGGCTTCAAGAATAAAAAGATGAAAATGACGGGCCAAGAATAGATACAATATTATGATTAATTGAAGAAAATATTTAGAATACAGATGAAGTTTTGAAGAAGATGAAAAACATATATTAGGGATTTTGAATAGTAAGAATTAGAATGTTAGGGATTTTTTTATTCAATTTCTATTACACCAGTATACTTCATGCGCGTGTATTTTGATGGTCATCTACATAGTAAATCAGGTTAGCCCAAAGGGGTAAAGTGACTCGTTTTATACAAGTACATAGGGTTATCTGTCACATTTCAAAGTTCAGGGTGACAACAACCCTTTTTGAACAAGTTTAGAAGGTGTAGATGCATTAAACCTTTTATCAATCATCTCACGTTTTTAGTGAAAGAATATTTGAAGGAGTGAGTAACTGATAATTGGTTATCTTCATCATCTATATTATTCATGTAATGGTACAATTTAACTAACCCCAACTGTTATTAATATCTTACTTTATTTTACATAATGAAAATATAGACAGAAAGTTTTATAACTTATTTTTGTGGTTGGTGTGAGTCCCACCAATCAATACATATAAATAAGCAATAGGTTAAAATTTATTGAATAAATAATTAGTGCTGGTTAGCAATGAGTTCTGGTTATACACATTTATTGGGTAAGATTTTTCTAATTTCGTAAAAGAAAATTAGAATTAACTTGAATCATTCATGGCTTTTGATTTTAAAATAGACAGATGAGATTCATTCATCATTAAATGAATTTTATAATCATTGAGTCTCTCTTTCTCCTCCTTTTCTCTAAATTAACATTAGAGATTCATTCTCTATTTTTACACTTGATGTTTCCGATGATGAGTAAAAAGTTCTTATGATCAATAAAATTAATATTATATTCGAACCATAAGATTATGAAAATGTTCTTATGAACAAAAGAAAAGAATTATGTTAGATTTTTAATAATATAAACAATTTAATGTAAACAAAATAAATTTATAAATAATTACAAAATACAAACCCTAAAAGGATTTAGGGTAAACTTTAAAAGCATGTCATGTGATTTAACTATTTTTAAAAAATAACCTTTCGCGTATGGATGCTTGTGTTTCAAAAGTTTGCAGAAATCCGATTTGAAATTTCGTAATAAAAACAGGGTTCATTTTGAACTAAAATTTTACAATTTGATTAATAAAAATACAACACACCTTGATGATTAATTTTAGAATTTTTTGAGGTGTACGAATATTTTTCTTGATAAAAATTTGATGATAACATTTAAAAAATCATAATAAAATTGAAAACATTTCTGAAAAAAATATAACACTATTATCTTTAATTAAAAACTATATTTTATTCTCTTTTTGCGAACTTTTTAAAATACATGCACTTATTTGCAAAAACAATTCTACAGGAATACTTTTGCAAAACAATCAAACCAAAAACGTGTTTTCTAAGTTTACCCAAGAATTTATTGTGCACAATTTTTAAAAATGAAAATAAACATACATCCTAAAACAAAAAAAAAGTAAAAAAAGTTCATTTTTATACATCATCTGAAGAAACATAACCTCATCAAGAAATCATTATTAGTCTTTTAGTTTTTACCCTCACTTTATATGTTTAAATATATAAGCAAATTTTCCAATTCCACCTACATTAACAATGCAATTTCAGAAGGTGATTTATTCCAGTGTTGACCCAAGCCGGGTAATTGGGTCAACAAGTTGATGAATTTTATAAGTTAATGGTTAAATAAAAACCTATTCAAACTTGGACTCTAAAGTATAAACGATTTAAACATTCCGTGAAATATTTTAATAAGTTGCTCACTCTTTTATCTCTCCATTTCTGTATTGCAATTTCAAAAAATTTAGAAAGTGAAACCGCTAAATTATATTTGGTACCATTCAATCATTTAATATATGTACAAATAATGGTTTTAGAAATTTAATAGTTGAATTCATATAATTTCAAACTAATCATACATTTTTCTAATTTCAACGAGATAATTGTGTAGCTATTTTGTTTTTATTATGGTCAAATACATCAAAACTCCTTTTAGTATTTTTAACTTAAAATGATTTTTAACTTTTAAGGAGTTTACAAATAAATAGTTAAGTGTTTCCATAAAATGATTTTTAAATCATTAAAAGTGTTTGAGATTTGAATATAATATAGAGACAATAATGTTATTCACTATCAAAAAATAGATTTGAAAAAAATTTAGTTTTTAAAAGTATCTGTTATTTCTTACTTTTTACTTAAAAATAATTTTTTTAAGTCGAAAAAAGTTTTTAGAAACACTAAACTAACCAACTTTTTATTTAAAAATCTACTTTTATTGAGGTTCAACTGATTTTTAAGTTTGGAGAAACACAACTGTTGGTTCTCAAAGGATAATAAGTTTTGTAAGTTCTGAGTTCAGAAGAAAGCCATGAAGCATCATCTGGAGAACATGAAGTCGTCAGAGGAGCTGTAAAGTCCCAGAGGCCATATTTTTCAGAGATGGAATTGGACAAATACTAGACGATCACTCAAGCCTCAGATGATTGAGTTAGTTCCTCTGAGAACTACAAAAGTTCAACTCTAATTCATTAGCGCCAAAAATTCAAGACGACTGACTTAGCATTTAATGCCGCCGCGCGCTCCAGGCTGACGTCTACTACAAAACAAAGATTGCTGAAAATTCAGGAACAGATCCTACCTACTACGTTAAAGCAAATCTGCAAGTGCAAAGTGGACCCACAAGATCAACCAAATACAGCAAAGTGCATATCAGAATTCGTTGAACTCTCTAACGGGAACAAAGTTGGAAATCAACGATAACATTTCTTTCAACGGTCCTAATATCAACGGAAACTTTCTTTCCCTCTATAAAAAGAAAGTTTCCTACATTTGAAAAGGTTGCCGAACTCAAATTCAAGCACATAAGCAAAAACCATTCTCAATCTGCTTACAACCTTTTCATAGCAAACAT
>CATIWQ010023548.1:0-14815 GCA_949673415.1 Euphorbia schlechtendalii
TCTCTTTCAACCTTTTTCCCGGGTCCCCAACCCGGTGCATCTATTTTTCAAACACCCCGATGGACCACGCCTCTCATCCCGCGCGCTCTTGGCCCATCGCTCCGTGTCATCCGCTCACACTAGGGTAAACAAATTATAACACTTATAAAAATCTAGATAACAATAATACAATGCTTAGTACGGGTCGCTATCACATAGCCATATTTAGCAAGTTACCACTGCAAAAATGTTAGCTCACTAAACAGCGTTATAATTACAAATCCAGTGATTATACAAAATCTTGTTAACACCGAAACTACTCTTAAAGTTAACTCGAAATCATATAACTTCATTAATATAAATGATGCAAGATGAAATACTCATTATAACACATAAACATATCATAAACTTTGAATTAGAAAGTATAAGTAGAAAACAAAGTAAAGTTGTAAGCTATTCAAGTGAAAGCTAAAGTTGATCAAACCGCATCCACTCTTTAATGGGAGTTGTCAATTCCCATAATTCTTACGTCTAATTTGAATTTTGTCTCGACTTGTACAGAACCTCTGCTAGGATGCTATTCTTTGTGAATTTCGAATAAATGAATGTTGAAGGACAGAAACTTTGATTGATAAGTTCTTTGCAATTACACTCATACAACAATCGCTCGAATTTGTGGAGAAATCTAGTGATCAAAATAAGAATCGAATCACTTATACATTTTTCTCACTAACACTTTGAATGTAACGAAATCTATTCAATTTTCACTCTCTATCTATGCATACACGCATTCTTCATATGCATCAACCATATCACACTCGAAATTGGTTGGTTTGGGACTCTATTTATATAGTGCGAAGGGTTGCGTCTATCCAAACTAAGAGTCGTATCCATTGGCGAAGCGTTGAATTACTTTAATGCGATTGGATGCAAGGTTTCATCCTCATCTTCAATAGAAAGGCACCTTTTCATGATTGGATTGCTTCCAAAAGGTGTCTTTTCATCTGATAGTTGATGGCGGTTTATCGTTCTTATCCGGCGGTTGAATGTTGAGAAGAGTTGACAAAAAATAGTCACAAGTCGCGAGCGCGATATATATGTTGCGATCATGAACAATAGTTGGTAACTTTCTTTTTGTGAAAGATGATAAGTCCCGATCGTGAATGGGTGTCACGATCGTGACATGTGTTTTTTTTCATGATTTTTGTTTGCAACTTAGCCGATCTTTGACAACTTCGATCCTAAGCCAATTCCTTGTGTTCCACACATCTTTTTGCATTTTTTTCACTCTTTTTACATAGAATTCCATCTTTGATCATTTCACTCCCAAGATTCACCTAATTTTTGCACTTGCATCAAAAATAACTACATACCACGTGAAATCTTTTGTATGAAGTATAAAATGACTTTAAACCATATCGTTTTATAAGTAAAAATATCATGATAATAAGTGTAATTATACACTTATCAATGGCATTATTGGATGAGTGTACCTTGTCAAAAACTGGAATGAAAGGAACCAATGCTTTGGATTTCTCTCGTTGGAGGGATCGATCCCTATTCATGAAGCACTATTCTGTTTGAATGCGATAGCTGTTGGGAGATTTAGGTTGCACGCATATAAAGCAAGGTACAAAAAAGGTATCCCATCACTCCAAGCTGCACAAAGCATCATTGCAAAGCCAAAGCTAGCAATAAAGAGTGTCCAAAGTCATATTTTAATGGAATCTTGGAGGAATTCTCGATCTTAAGCTGAAGTTGTTGCACCGGAACCCAAATCGATTGCATTGAAATTGAAGAGCATTGTAGAGAAGGCTGAATGGATCCCTTTTTCGTGCTTTGCGAAGGTAAGAAAGCTTGATATTATTCCTTACTTATACCCCATGGTTAGGGATAAGAACTATGCTATGAATTTTCATGCCCCTGCAAGTGAAACTTTGTTGTGATTTTTTTCTTTTTGGAGGATGCTTTATCGAGATTTTTAGATGGTGATTGGCAATCCTTACATGATTTATTTTCTTGAGGTCTTTTTGTACTCTATGGAATTTATTCAATCCGAGTAATTATGCAATGTTAATTTTGTTGGTTTGCCACTTGCCATTGTCACAAAACCTCTGATTCATGAGATTGCTGCTATTATGGGGAAGCTAATATCGATTTAATATAATTTTGCGAGGCCGAACCGTTTGGATGTGATTTTCTGTGTTATGAGTGTTGGTTAATTAAGATAGTAATTGAACATGCAAAGTTGCAAGGAAGAATTTCAAAACTTAAATTTAACCTTAAAGGATCTCCTAAGCATGCCATGATTGATATAATCTTATAAAGGATCTAAAGGATGCATATAGGTTTATAAAACTTATAAAAGAAACCTAGCATCCAAGTTAAGAGCATTACCAGTTTATGAGTGCCTTTCCCTTGGTGCGGCGTTCCCTTAGAGTAATTCGGCAGAACTATGTTAGCACAAGCTTCCAATCTAGGACAACCTCTACGATTGATCCACATGGATCTTCACCGACCAAGACCTCCATTGGCAGACAGTAGCTGCTAGACCACTCAAAAGACCAACTTGAAAATATTAACTAAGAAGGCTCCGTTCAAAAACAAAGAACCTTCTAAAGAATTCTTGCGATGTTGGAGTGTTCGCTACTTTTCCACTGATAAGTTTAATAACTAATGGTTCTAAGCTCTTGTTTATAAGACTTGGCTACACACATTTTGTAAGGCTTATCCTCAAATAATTGTGCCAAAAACTTGTTCACGAAAAATGTAGGTGTTGCCAATACCTCTGATCAAATAGAAAAATGATGATAACTGCAAGTATACAGTTGGATGTAGTTTTAAAAGATATCGAACCCACAGGGAAGGAACCAGGTCTAAAGATCAACTAAAGTTATGGAACAAAAGAAAATAAAATAAGTTAAAGGTTTTGAATGGTAGACTAATGAATGGACAAATGCATGAATAGATTAGAGAAGATGCAAAGCATATAGATATTCACTACATAGTAAAGTAAAATATGCAAAATAATCAAGAATGCTTAATGCACTAGATAACTTCAACAAACTTGGTTCTAGATGCCCAAAAATCCTGTAATTCACCTCAGAGCAACACATGAAATGACATTTCTAAATCTAGGGTAAACGAATTATGACACTTATAAAATCCCGGACAACAATAATAGTATGCTTAGTACAGGTCACTCTCACGTAGCCATATTTAGCAAATTACCACTCCAAAAATGTTGGCTCACTAAACAGCGTTATAATCATAGATCCAGTGATTATACACAATCTTGTTAACCCCAAAACTACTCTTAAAGTCAACTTGAAAGCATATAACTTCATTAATATAAGTGACGCAAGATGAAATACTCTTTATGACACATAAACATATCATAAACTTCAAATTTGAAAGTATAAGTAGGAAACAAAGTAAAGTTGTAAGTTATGCAAGTGAAAGCTAAAGATGATCAAATCGTATCCACTCTTTAATGGGAGTCATCAATTCCCTCAATTCCTGCGTCTACTTTGAATTCGGTCTTAACTCGTACAAAACCTCCTTTATGATGCTATTCCTTGTGAATATTGAACAAATGAATGTTGAAGAATAGAAACTTTTACTGATAAGTGCTTTGCAATTACACTCATACAACAATGCTCGAATTTGTGGAGAAATCTAGTGATTGAAACAAGAATCGAATCACTTATACATTTTTCTCTCTAACACTTTGAACTTAGTGAAATCTAAATAACTTTCACTCTCTATCTATGCTACTGACGCTAATTGCCTCTACCACTGCATACATTACATGAAATGGTTGATTTGAACATCTATTTATAGAGTGTAAAAGGTTGCATTTATCCAAATGAATAGTCATGTCCATTGGTGAAGGGTTGCATCATCTTTAATGTGATTAGATGCAAGATTTCATCCGTATCTTCAATGGATAGGCACCTTTTCATGGTTACATTGTCTCCAAAAGGTGTCTCTTCGTTTGACACTTAATGGTGGTTGATCGTTCTTATCCGGTAGTTGGAAGTTGAGAAGAGTTTATCAAACTCGTTACGATTTGCGAGCGTGACATACTTGTCACGATCGCGAATGTAAGTTGGTAACTGACTATTTGTGAAGAATGATAAGTCACGATCACGATAGATAGTTGTGAGCGTGATTTGGACAATCGCGAGTAGAAATCACGATCGTGACATGGTTGTGACTTATACTTTTCTTCATAATTCTTCTTTGTAACTTTACCGATCTTTGTTAATTTCGATCCTAAGCTAATTCCTTGCATTCCACGCATCATTTTGTACCTTTTTCACTCTTTTTGCATAGAATTCCATCTTTGATCATTTCACTCCCAAGATTTACCTAGTTTCTGCACTTGCATAAAAAACAACTACATACCACATGAATTCTTTTATATGAAGTATAAAATGACTCTAAACCACATCGTTTTATGAGTAAAAATATCAAGATAACGAGTGTGATCATACACTTAGCAGGGCCTACATCCCGCTAGCGCATACGGGCTATCCCGGCGAGACCTTCGGCTCCTGCGGCATCCGCGTAGGCCACACTTTGAACATCCTATATTTGTTTAGGGCCCACTCGCAATGGGAAAAATCCTTTGCTTGGCTCCGTGTAACTTTCCCATTTTCTCTTTATTCTTTTTAATTATTAATTCGATCCAACTAATTAATAATTCTTCTAACGAACTCGACAACTGGTATTTTCTGCATACACTAAGTCTATAGGTTCTTTACTTAGTTTGATAAAGACCCAAAGTGCGTGACCTCATACGATCCCAAAGTATTGAGCTGCTAGATGTTAACCTAAACATGGTTTCCCATCTAGGAACCTTTAGGTTCAGTGTTCTAGACTGATATGGAACTCAATAGCTCTAGATGATCAAATGGGCTTTCTAGCAAAGGCGTATGATCCTTCGATACTTGGAACATCATGTGCTTGTGACTTGATCCGGTTTTGTAGTAGTAACCAATACAATACACTCTTTCTATCAGGTTAAGTACCATCTAGTTTATTGAGCTCGGATTAAGTGTTATCTCATGTAATAGAAGTAGCTATCCTGGAATTAGACTTGTTCACGGAGAACACCACTCGGCCATTATGTATCAAGATTGACTAGAAACTCATTCTATCAATCTTATACTCTGATTAGAGGTTTATGAGTGTGTCACTTCAACAAGGGGCCCTAAGGTACATCTCCCATTATATCACTATATCAGGAGCAATGGATCCAATCTTGATTACTCAACTTACCAACATGTAATCATCACTATACCCGTAACTATCCGTGTCATCCTGATCGCCAGAGTATGAATAAGTATGACCCAAAGTATAGCAATTCCAACACAAGGTAACTAGTATCTTGGGTCTGAGGATACTTGTACTGCTAATGCAATAAGACATGATACCAACACATGGATATAGTTATTTTCGAGTGTCTATCTTATAGCGATCTCTAATGTATTACCCGAATACATCCATGTGTTACTCAAGGTACCACCTTCAGCTCGTGAGATCTGTTGCTTGTATCTAATCTAAGGAGTAAACCTACACATGCTAGTCTATCCGTTCCATTGATGTCCAGTCTCAATGAAACTATGACTAGGGATATTTAGACTATTCATATGTATGTGCAGTTATCACACCACATGGCTCCCACTATGTCCATGCACTTTTATGCTATGAAGTTGTCACGAACTTTGTCTTATCAATGCGCATATAAATATTTAATACGATACATATATGATACCCACGAGATACATAAATAAACAGAAAACACTAATAAGCAACAAAGATGCCTTAATTATTATTATTATTATTAATTATTATTAAATAAACAAATATGCATATAATATTTCATAAAGTACATTTCCCTCAAAGATCGCTCCCTGTACTCAACTCCCAACTCTCTAAATTTTTCCAAGTTTACATAAGTATTTATAACCAACTCTACTGCTGAGGTGTCTCCCAACAATCTACTGTGGAACAATTCATCTACTAAACTTTCCACCGATTTGAGATGATAAATCATGGTTGCGAGATCCAACCCTTTATACATTAATGCATACTTTGGAAGCATGTGGTCTAACATGAGTTTTGCAACAAACTCACAGTTTCCCTTGTGCTCCTCATAATCATTCATCTCACATGCAAAAGCATTCTTACTGGGATGTTTGGGACTAGGATTAGTCAAAACATAATCTAGGTAACAGTTTTGAAGAAATCCTCTAACAATCTCAAACCACTCATTAAAGTTATAAACATCATATTTTATGTCAATAAGAGGACCAAGGTCAATGCGAGTATTTTAGTTAGTGCTCATATTCAACCTAGATATAAAAGAGAATTTTGTTTAGACATTAATATATATACATGCATTTAATATAAGGTCTTTAATTAAACACATAATTTTTACAATTTTCTCGACATTCAAATAGCCCCTTCTATTAAAATTCGGGAAATTGGGTTACCAATTTTCCTTAGTAGGTAGCATCCATAGCCACTCATCATGACCCCCACTATCACAGGTCAAGCCACAATAAGACAACCATGGTTGGAACCCGTCCATTTACATCTCATGCAATTGCTAATCCATTTGATTTCTCTTTCTCAGGATGTGTATACCCCGATTGTATGACTCCTCAAATGTATCTCTAATTTGGCATTAGATCCAATAATATGGATAACTAACCCATTTTGGTTAAGGCCTTAACCCTATCTAGTCTCATGACCAAACACATGTTAAGGGAAGGCATGTTTTACATGTGCTTATATCCGTTAATAAGGTTTGTATCACTACTTATGATGGGAAGACTAATACTACCTTAATATTGTTGTGGGGATTTTATTGGTGCCTTTGGTCTCGCCCTAGTCTAGGTCTTATACGATGGATATGATTATGAAAATAAAAATTCTGGGCTATTTGGAATTATTAATTCTAAGGGAACATACTCTGGACTGGTACATCATAATCATTCCGTTATGCCAAGACTCCATATAGCATGCAAAACAAATAAGGTCCATGTTTAAGTCATTGCACCTATGTCTATAAGTTTTAATTTAACAACTTAAACCATGTTTGTAAACCATATGCGGAATTCAATTCCCATACTAGAAATTGACTAAGTTATAAAATTCCCTTGGGTACATATAAATCTAATACTGGTGGAGATTTCCAGGTAGGAGAGGCATCCCTTAAAGTGAATGAGAAGCCAAGTCCAATCCTTTCCAAAATAACCACAGGTACTTCGATTCCTTCTATTACAGACAACTATGATTTAAAGATTTCATTATTTAATTAAGTGAAGTATGGTACGACTCTCAATTAAAGCATTTACACATGTGGTAAAACATTGCTAATTTATATGATAATCACCTTGACTCAGTTTGAGCAAAACCTTAATCTAGTTATCACATCATTTTCTATAACAAGAATTGAACCCTAAGTCATGCATAGCCTACTTTAATCAATTCATAGAAAATCACATTTTAACACATTATTATCAATCATGCATAACATAAGGTAGACTTTGATACCACTACTAGTTAATCAAGATAGTAGTTGAACATGCAAACGTTGCAAGGTAGAATTTCAAAACTTAAAATTAATCTAAGGATCTCCTAAGCATACCATGATTGATATAATCTAGGTTAAAATGTTCCATAGATGCTTTTAGGTTTATAAAAGCCTATAAAACAATCCTAGCATATAAGTTTAGAGCATTACCAATTGATGCATGCTTTCTCTCTTTTGGTGACAGTGTTCCCTAAGAGCAATTCGGCAGAACTTCATTAGCATGAGCTTTTAAACTAGGAGAGCCTCTATGATTGATCCACGCGGATCTTCACCGATCAAAACCTTGTTGAGTAAGAACCCATTAGTAAACAACAGCTACTAGATCACTCGAAAATTAACCAGAAAATAAACTGAGAAGGCTCACTTTAGAGAGAGCCTTCAAAAAAATTCTTCGATTATTTGGAGAAACTTGTGGAGGATCTCGCACAACAAAAGAAGAACAAGATGTCGAATTTAGAGAGAAAATATGAGTTAAGGCTAGTTTCAGGTGTGTATGTGTGTGTGTGTGTAAATAAAGAGAGAGGCTGGAGGCCTATTTATAGGGAAAAGGGGGAGTCTAAAAGACTATGTGGGATGAGAATAATCCATTTCACATCGGGTTGGCCACAAGGTTACTGCCACAAGGCAAACCTTAATGGGCTTGCCTTGTACTACAAGCCCAGCTTACGGGCTTGCACGCAGCTCGCACATTGCTAACAACCTTAGGTAGCTCGTGAGGGCCTACACCCTGCTAGCACGCTTGGGTTATCCCCGCTCGCTAGCGACCCATAACCCTTTGGCTTGCGGGGCAGCCTCGCAAGCCCCACTCCAAACATCCCGTGTTCGTTTGGGGCCCCTTCGCAATGGGAAAAATCCCTTGCTATGCTCAGTGAAACTTTCCCATTTTCTCTTTATTCCTTTTAATTATTAATTCGATCTAACCAATTAATAATTCTTCTAACAAATTCGATAACTGGTATTTTCAGCATAGACCCAGTCTATAGGTTCTTTACTTAGTCCGATAAAGATCTAAAGTGTGTGACCTCATAGGATCCCAAAGTATTGAACCGCTAGAAGTTAACCTAAACTTGGCTTCCCATCTGGCAACCTTTAGGCTCAGTGTTCCAAACCGATATGGAACCTAATAGCTCTAGATGATCAAATGGGCCTTCTAGCAAAGGCATATGATCCCCCTGATACTTGGAATGTCACGTGCTTGTAACTTGATCCGGTTCTGCAATAGTAACCAATACAATACACTCCTTCCATCAGGTTAAGTGCCATCCAGTTTATTGAGCTCGCATTAAGTGTTAGCTCATGTAATAACCGTAGCTATCCTGGAATTAGACTTGTTCATGAAGAACACACTCGGTCATTATGTATCAAGATTGACAAGAAACTTGTTCTATCAATCTTATACTCTGATAAGAGGTTTATGAGTGTGTCAGTTCAAAAAGGGGCCCTAAGGTAAATCTCCCATTATATTACTATATCAGGAGTGATGGATCCCATCTTGACTACTCGGCTTACCAACATCACTATAACCGTAATCATCCATATCATCCTAATCGTCAAGGTATGAATAAGTATAACCCAAAGTATAGCAACTCCTACACAAGGTAACCAGTATCTCAAGTTTGAGGATACTTGTACTGTTACTGCAATAAGACATGACACCAACACATAAATATAGTTATTTACGAGTGTCTATCTTATAGTGGTCTCCAATGTATTACCCGAATACATCCATGTGTTAACTCAAGGTACCAACTTCAAATTGTGAGATCGGTTTCTTGGATCTAATCCAAGGAGTAAGCCTACATATGTTAGTCTGTTCGTTCCATTGATGTCTAGTCTTAGTGAAACTATGACTAGGGTATTTAGACTATTCATATTAACATGTATATGCAGTTCTCACCCCACTTGTATGGAAGTTGCTATACTTTGGGTCATACTTATTCATACCCTAGTGATAAGATGATACGAGTGATTATGAGTATAGTGATGATTGTTCATTGTTAAGCTGAGTAGTTAAGATAAGATGCATCGCTCCTGATGTAGTGATATAATGGGAGTTATGAAGAGATACACTCATAAACCTCTTATCAGGGTATGAGATTTATAAAATGGGATTCTATTCAACTTTAGTGCATAAAGATGAGTGGTGTTCTTCGTGAATAAGTCTGATTCCGGGATAGATATGGTTATTACATGAGCTAACACTTAATCCGAGCTCAATAAATTGGATGGTACTTAACCTGATGGAAGGAATGTTTTATACTGGTTACTATTGCAAAATCATATCAAGTCACAAGCACGTGATGTTACGAGTATTGGGGGAATTAACACCTTTGCTAGAAAACCCATTTGATCGACTAGAGTTATCGGGTTCCATTTTGATTTGGAACACTGAGCATAAAGGTTCCTGAATGGGAAACCAAGTTTAGGTTAATCTCTAGCGGCTCTATAATTTAGGATCCTATGAGGTCAAACATGTTGAGCCATCACTAGACTGAATAAAGAACTTATAGATGGGGTTTATACTAAGAATAAAAGGGAGAGTCAAACTCATTTTGGATGGACCAATTTTTATCGGTCCGATATACTAAGAAAAATGGGAAAGGTTTAACCGAGCTAGAAAATCATGAGTGGGCCTTGCAAGAAATCTTGCAAGGGACCACGAGACAAGCCTGCACAAGCAGTAGAAGCACTCGCGAGCTTATAAGCGCTACTTGGAAGCGCTTGTGGGAGAGCCCGCAAGCAGGCCTAACAAGTTCGATGATGAAGTTGTAGTTTATTTTCTTTATTAGTCTTTCACTTTGACAAGGTCTCGAACATCCTCGAAAGAAGATATATTTTGTTTCTTTTAAAACTTAAAAAAACCTTCCTTACACCAAACTAGACTCAGATTGAAACCAATTTAGGCCCAATGTCCTAATCGATATTGGGAATGTCATTATCCATGTTACAACATAGATTACAACACTGGGAATGTTGGTATCCATGTTGTAATATAGACACCAACATTAGGAATGTCGATGTCTATGTTGCCACATAAACACAGACATCGCCTTATCAGCAGCAACAAAGTGCAATATTTTTAGGAATGAATGGAAAAATAATCCTCTAGGCCACTAGTACCCTTAACTAACCCAATCTATACCTCCCCCACTATTATATGACTGAAGAGGGGCCTGCTATCATTAATGGGACATTAGGAAGAGTGAAACAAGGAGAGGTAAAATGTAAAATTCCCAAGTAAATAATTATGATGTTCTTGGATTGAAGGAAGCTCCTCTACAAAAAAAGAGGATTGAAGTTCTGTAACATGGGAGGGAAGCTTATTGGGATGAAAATGAGTAGTCATTTTCATGCATAAGGCATGCAAGGAAGATCCAACTTCAAAATTAACACTTGAGAGAGCATTTTTCTTGAGTTTTAAGTGATTCTTAAAAAGAAATCAAGTCTACAACATCCAACTACTTGGGATTTCGAATAGTTTAGTTTTAGTTCATGTAAACAACATGAACTTGGATCTTTTTAGTTAATTTATTCATTTTTTAAGCAATCTTGAGGTTTACATTTGCTTAGGTCGTCTCATCTCACTAGATAGGTTCTTACTGACACATGTAGGCCTAAGTTAGTATTCTACCTCTAGCTCTAGGTTAACTTCGATCACATCATCCTGAACTTCTTCTCATATATTATAGTGTAAAGCTTTTCCGGTGCTATCGGTCTAAGTCCTGCAATGCCAGCTCTTTTGAAGGTCTGTTATAGCTAGGTGATAAACCTTTAGATTCAATATCTCTAGAATCAAGGCTTGCCCACAGGTTTGTTCACACCCTAATATGATCTTTCCTTGCAAGTACAATGATAGGTTCAGCTTCCATGGCTAGCACCAGTACTTTACCTAAAGGCCCTCTTATGAACCTCTAATACCACCTCTATAGAGGGAGGAAGACTTTATATGGAATATGCTTTCATCCGAGGAACAAATGAGTGAGAGTTTCTAGCAAGTAAGTTTGAAAGCTTTAACTTTAGAGCAAAACAATGCATTCTATTCCAGTTGCATGCCATTGGCCAGTTGTAGTTCCATTCTGAATTATTTCCATGCATCCTGCTATTCCTTCTTCTTTCGATCCTCTTCCAGCAGAAGATATTTATCTTGAAGAGAGGTCAACGCTCTAAATTAGATTTAAACATCAATTTCAAGATCTTTTCTTTTGGAATTCTTGCGAGTGGAAAATCTGAGTTCCCCGTAGTTACACTCCTAAATAGAAAACATCCTATACTATAGGGAGCTATCACAGATCCCTTACTCAATACCATAATAAATTAGTTAAACTCATTTGAGGGTAATCCCCTATAGTTGTAGTAGAAGTACCTCTTTCCTTCCTACTAGTGAAAACTGCTTCTACCTTCTCTTCTTTCTTAGTAGCGAGTAGAACTTGACAGATATAGAGTTGAAATAACATTTATTATCACCATGACCAACCTTGACTTCACTAGTGGGTGAAGGAGAGAAAGTCTCAGCTTAGCATAGTTTAATCAAAAGAATTACTTTGGTGATGGTAAGTACATATAATGAAGGGATTTGTCATCGAAATTCAATCACAAAGGTGGAAACCGATTGAAAATCTCAAATCCATGAGGATCTTTTATCGAATACCACACAAGGAATTTTTAAAAACCCTGAGATTAAAGCATATAAAACTCACATTGAATGTCTCTGAAGATGAGGCTTTCAAAACGAAAGCTCTCCAAGATCAAGTGCACAAACCCCTCTCGAATCGGGACCGGTGCTAGCCGAAGAAGACGTAGAAAAAGCCAAAGAAAAACTCCAAGACACTCAATTCTTTACCTAACATAAAACATGTATGTGGCTGCCATTTTTATTTTAGAGGTTGTACACATCTAGTTATACATCAGTATTAGGTTTTTATTTTGTTTTATATTTTATTCTAATTAGTTATTTGAATTAGGTTTAATTTAATTATAAATTTGACCCAATAGAAACTTAATTTAATAATTAAACCACCAAGTTTAATTTCTTAAACAATTTCTAGTTGACATTATTTATAATTCACAATTTAACCTATACATAAAATTAAAACAATATAATTTGATCAAATTGATTGTCATACTACAAATTAATTTAATTAACTAAAGTAGTTAACCAATTATTTTAGTATGCAAACTTTATTTAATAAATTTATTCAATTAAATTATTTCACATATGAATTTATTTAATTTTCAATTATACAAATACCATATGTAAATACATTTAATCAACTTAATTTAACTTTAATGAATAATAAAAATTATATTATATTATATCATTACCTAATTTAATTCATTGGAGTTACGTTGGTTATTCAATTACATTGACTTGACATGTCAATTAATTAATAATAACTTCTTCATCGTGTCTAGTAACATTACATGTACAAGATATCCCGAATAAGTGATTCTAAGCGCACAATCCTTTGGGTCTGTCCATATGTTGGTAATGGACTTTACCCATAGACAGTAAGCGGATTCTAGCAAACCATTACTGCCACCAATTGGGATAGAATACAGCTGTCTAAAATAGATATTAAACCCAGTAGTTATCTTGCAAAATCATTTTCTCTCGAAATCTAACTGATGAACAACGCATGATAATTATCACCCTCTATTATGGTTCATCAATGTTGGCACGATGTTTTTCAATTTCTAAAACTGAAATGGCAATCCTTAAACTACAACACTACTAATAACACGTTCATGAAATAAACAGAGCATATCCATACTTGTAATCTAATGTTTAAGGACCCATTAGGTGTATACCATAGATTACCCAATTCCAAGTTACTCGTATGTTACAATTAAGTCTAAGGATAATCAAGACTATTTAGCATGAATCGATCCAACCCATGTGCACGACATGTGTCCATGTTCATGATCTGCTTAACAAGAGACATAGTAAATCCATTACTATAGATCATCTAACATGCAAATCTTTAGTTCTAATCATTCCCATGATAGAACAAACTTGAGACAGTTTTTATGATTTATAATCAACGGATACCCTACTCATATTATAACAAAAGTTATAAATGCAGTAGGTTCATTGCCTTTATTAATATGACATAAAAAATGTAATACAAGTAATCATAAATTATTAAGAACTAATGCCTAAGAACTAGGGAACACCAACAATCTCCCACCTGATCTAGTTCACAGCAGGTATTGCCCTAATCTTTAACAATTTGTAACGACCTTTCAAACTCTATCCACGATGGTATTTTGGTCAAACAATTTACAATATTGTTCATGTGTCAACACTTTTTGTAATGACATGTCTTTGACATATTATTATCCTTTTTTAGATAATATGGCTTTCAAACATTCTGAACACGTATTCAAATTCTATGATTGGCTCCCTTTGCTTGTGCTATGGCACCCGCTTTGTTGTGAAAAACACCAGGTAAGATTAGGATGGTTTTTCCCATTCCTACCACACTTACGAACTTCATGATCCCTATAACACATTTTGTAGCATCACATGCTACCATGTGCTCAGCATCTACCGTAATTAAAAATGATACTTTGTATAGAGCTCGTAGCTCATTTAGAACTTTCAATTATCATGACGAAACCAAAATGAATTTGATATTTAGGTGCAATTTGATTTGATCTACCTCCTAGATCAATACATCCATGATAAAATCTAACGTTGTAGATTTTTATCATTTGGATTTCATGATTTGATCTATCTTATATATCACAATCATTTAGATCAAATCTATCTCTTTTAGATATTTACCCTTAAGTCATTTTATTGGAACTGATCTAGTCAAGCTAATATGTATCCAATCAAACTATAACAGTTCCACCTAAATTTAGCATTGCAAACTATTTACTAAAACTTTAGAGAACTACTTTCAATCTTTCTCCAATCGTTTTTACACTATCATAATGTAACACTTGGACACAAAAACATCACTTATATACATTATCAACATAAACATTATTATAATTTCCAAATGCAAACTATTAACCAAAAGTTTATACGTAAGCCAATCTAGTTACTAACTAGATTACGGTGCATAGATTACATTTCAACTTAATTCCATTAAGGAATTTAAAAGCATTTCAATGAGTTCTAAAACTCTTCCTCATGCCAAGAGTAATCACTTTTCAAGAGAAAATATGTTTCTTTGATTTGTGATTACACCAATGAACTTTCTTAGATCATTTGTGCCT
>CATIWQ010023563.1:0-19977 GCA_949673415.1 Euphorbia schlechtendalii
GCTACTTTAAATATGAGAAGTAAAATTAAAAAAAATTAAAACTAAATAAAGAATGATTACATGTAACAAATTTGGTTGATAAACTTATCTACAAAATCTAAAAGGTAAGCATCAAATTCTAAAAAGTTAAGGACAAGAGTAAAATTCTATTGTCTAATTTTATATATTTTGTTTAAATAAGTTCTGGAATAAGTCAACAAGAGCAACATTTACATAGAAAATTAAGAAAAGAAAGTTGAAAAAAAAAATTAAGTTTAGTACTCACATACTTGAGTTAGAAATACTCCTGTCGAGAAAAGAAAAAACCTCAATCACAAAAGGGAAACTGTAAAAATAGATATATTGGTTAAATTAGAGAGGGCATGAACAATGAAAATCGAACAAAATCCAGGATACAACACTTACCTAAGAAATGGAGAGGTTATGATTTGACTTTGCCGGCGGGAGAGTGATGGGTTTGGAGGGATTTGGGGCTGACGTTGATTTGCAGATGGGAGAGTAATGCAATTTTAGTTGATTTGGATTTTTGGCACTAGGGTTTACTTTAATTTCTGTCTTATTTTTAACTTTTAAGTTAAAATAAAGTTATCAGAAACACTTAATTGTCTGATTTATAAGTTAAAATCTTCTTAAAATACACTTTTAAGTTAGAAGTTAAAAAGGAGAAATTTTGAGAAACACCTCCTGAAAGTGTGTTTGAGAGCCATTTGATTTTATCACTGTTTTAAAAGTCCCGCCTAGGTCCACCTAGGCCTCGCCTAGGCTCTATTTTGAAGGTCGCCGCGCCTAAACCATGCCGACTAGTGCCTAAGTCTACCTAGATCCCGAATAATCCCCGCCTAGACCCCGATTCCCGACTAGTGCCTAGCGCTTTTTAAAACACTGGACTTTCTCGGGTTAATGGGTTTTGTGGATTTATATTATTCTTATTAAAATAATAAATATATTCTATTATTTTATTAAAATATGTTTATGACGGCAATTGTCAGTTCACATGTCACTCATTTATTAAATTGGAGGGAAATTTTCCCGCTTATCATGGCAAGACGGGTATTTCAAACCCGTCACTAATTCTATCAAAACTTCTAAAATTACCTGACATGCACCTATCCATCAGAATTTTTCTATCATTAGTTGGCTGTTTTCTTGTAGTGAACGGTGCGGTTGAAATCAAAAGAGACCCTAATGCGACGCGGTCATAAGTATCAAAACTGCGACTCCCATTTTCTGAATTATTTAGCAAATTTTTGCGATGCGGTCACAAGGAAGCACTTATCCATCTGAAGAAAGCCCTAGGAGGACTTTTCCATCTAGGGGGGTTTCTGATAACTCGGTATACCACGAACAACATCACCGCGTGGCCACCCGTCCCACTAGTTGGCCATATTAGTGAAGGAAGTCTTCCCACAGGAAACAGATGCCAGGTCTCATAATTATCCAAATAACTAAAGATTTAGTCTTGGTTGAACTCTACTTCTTCATTCAAGAAACACACTTCAAGTAGGAGCTAGTCATTAGTGACAGAGATCGACTCCATCACTACTTGGGCTCATCCACCTCCTATATATATGCAGCCTCCATCATGATACAGAGGTACATAATTCTTACACTCTCAATATTTTACTCTCTGCCTCCTCCCTTAAACCCATCGCTAACTTAAGCATCGGAGAGGCTACGCTGGTCACATGGCTAGTCCCCCTTAGTAACCACTTGTCTTGCAGATTCCAAACACCGTGCAAGGCGGACCACACATGATCAACATTCTGAATATAAGCACGTGGGAGACACCTTTTCACACCAAATTTTTCAAGAGGTACTAGTGTATTAATACAAACCTTGAGGAAGTTATAATTAGTTACCCAAAAAAATTAATAGTTCTGTTTTCTTAAAGCTAGTTTGTGCAAAAAGCTTTGTTGCAAAATGAACTCTAATTATATGTAATATGTTCTACAGAATAATAGTGGCCATTTTTCACATTTTAGAAGAAAATGAGCCTCAGATTTAGGCTCATATTATAAATCAAACTTTCACTTTTACAAAAAGCTAATTTTAAAGCGTAGTTTTTCAATTACGTGAATTTTGGAAATTTAATCAGTTGTAAAATTGCCTCTTTCCACCTCTGATTTCACAAATTACATGCCATTGTCGGATTCCTTTGTTGTTTTCTTCCATCGGAGCTCTGTTCACATCCAACACTCGCTACTCCAGCAAACACCGCCTTCATCACTGATCCCCATAACTGATGTCAATAACTTCCTGTTTTTGATTTCTCGATTGGCTTTTTATTTTCTTATGCTTGTTTCATCTTAATTAATATTTTTTTACTTCAAAAATGTTGATACCCAAATAGCATCTTTGTTAATTCCGTTCTTCGTGGGGTCTTCGGGTTCTTCGAGGTCCTTCGTGCTCCTTTGAGGTTCCCTGCGAGTACCTACAAAACAAGGCTTGGCCGGGGTTCCGGCAAAGCCCCTCCGATGCTTAAGTCAGTCCTTAAGATGGAGGTGGATGAGAGCTTTATTGTATGGAGTTCAAAATTATTGGTTCCTCTTTTATAGATAGAATGTAATGATGATGGTAGCAAGTAGGTCTAGATATAGGCATAGGCTTAGAGCGACCTATTTAGGAGTAGGCTTATCTTGATATTAGGAGTCCCCCCTTTCGGTCATTGAGGTTATTTAGGGCCGAAGCTAGTGACGTTCACATCCATATTGCCAATGAAGTCATTTTGTTTATTGAGGTCGTGATTTCACTCTGTGCACTTGCGAGTTTAATACATGATAGTGCTTGATAACTGTGCCGAGGGGATAACTAGAGATCGTGGCTTGTGGGCTGTGATGCTTTAATTTCAAAGCATAAAAGCACCGAGGGGACCACTAGGGACCACAACCTGCGGACAGTAGGAGTGCCGAGGGGATCACTAGGGGTCGAGGCCTGCGAGCTGTGATGCTTTGATTTTAAAGCATAAGAGTGCCGAGGGGATCTCTAGGGATATGATCCAGTGGGCTGTTGAACTTGCTCTAATTTCCAAACATAAGAGCACCGAGGGGATCGTTAGGGATCTGACCCTGCGGGCTATGATGCTTTAATTTCAAAGCACAAAAGCGTCAAGTGAACCACTAGGGATCGTGGCCTATGGGCATAAGAGCCCCGAAGGGATCACTAGGGATCTGACCCTGCGGGCTGAATAATGCCGAGGAGATCACTAGGGGTCGTAGCCTACGAGCTGTGATGCTTTGATTTCAAAGCATAAGAGTGCCGAGGGAATCTCTAGGGATCGCGGCCTGCGGGCTGTATCTCGCCTTCCCCCTTGAAGGTGACCGAATGCTTTCTTCAGCTGTCGAGGAGCAAGTAGGCTTGGAGATTTTCATGAACCTGAAATTGCATTCAACTAGACAAAGAACAGGTGTTTTGCCCATATAATTTCCAATAAATAATGCATGGTGTAAGTCGCAGTAGGCAAGTTCCTTGGATTAATCAAATATGAATGGTGCTTATGTTATGCCAAAATTAATTGAACAAACCAAGTTTTGACAACTTTCGGTCACCAATTTGAGAAGAGCTTATCTGTCTTGGATATGAAATAGTTATTGGCCAGGTTCAATGAAGCATTCCTCATTTGATGAAAGTATTTTCCATGTAAATGTGGAGAATTTAAAAATCCAATTGCTCTTGTATACCCCCATTTGCCATAGTGTATTTGTTTTAAACAATCGAGCTAGTTGGCGTCCCAAAATTAGCGACGGAGATAATACCGAGCTGAAGGCGTGGAAGTCAGAGTTGCCTAGGTAACCAAGCTGTCAAGGTCGGGGCTGTTGAAGCCGACAGGGTTGCTGGGGCTGAGAGTGGCTTCGTCGTGGCCGATGCCAAAGGTAGGGGCTCGGTTGGGGTCGCTGAATTTGCGAGGGTGAACTCATGGGGACGCTTGCTAGTGCTTCATGCCGAAGCTTGTGGAGGTTGAACTATTGAGGCTTTGGGGCTGGTTCTATTGTGCCGAAGCTTGCATTGGCGAAATTTGAATGCACCGGATACATAGCTCAGCCTCTTCCCCGCCGTAGCTATCAAGGTTGGAGCTTAGGAGCACCGAAGCTTGAACTCTCAAGGCCAACGAAGCGGCCTCGGCTGGGGCTGTTGTGGTCGAAGCGGTGGTGGCGCCGAGGCTTGAATGGATACCGCCGAACTCATGGGAACGCTAGACTCGTATAAATGCCGAAGCCCGAAAGGTTCACGTCGAATTTGTTCAAGTGCCGAAACTCTAATGGGTCATGCCGAAGGCGTATCGCCGAAGCTCTAATGGATCACGCCGAACGTGTGGAATCGCCGAATGTGTCTAAGCGTCGAATGTGTATAAGCGCCGAATGTGTATAAGCGTTGAAGCTCGCATGGGTTACGCCTAACGCATATAAACGTTGAGGCTCTAATGGATCACGTCGAAAGCGTATAAACGTTGAAGCTCGTATGGGTCAAGCCGAATGCGCAAAATCGCTGAAGCTTAGATGGGTAAGGCCGAACCCGCGGAAATGTCGAAGTTTAAATGGGTGCCACCGAACCCGTATATACGTCGAGGCACTAATGTGTCACCCCGGACGTGTATATACGTCGAAGCTCAAATGGGTCATGCCGAAAGCGCAAAACTGCCGAGTCTTAATCGGGTGACGCCGAATGCGTGAAGTCTCCGAAGCTTGGATGCGTACTGCCGAAGCTTGGATGGGTACGCCGAACCATGAAAACACCAAAACTTGAATGGGTCATGCCGAACGTTGAATGGTTGACGCCGAGCACGCGAATTGCCGAATCTTGAATGGGTCACGCCGAACGTTGAATGGGCGATGCCGAATGCATATAGACGCCAAAGCTTAAATGGGTCACGCCGAACGCGCATATATGCCGAAGCACTAATGATCACGACGAAGGCATATAGATGCCGAAGCTTGAATGGTTCACGCCGGATGTACGGAACCGCCGAAGCTTTAATGGGTCACGTCGAACCTTGAATGGGTAAAGCCGCCGAACCTTGAATGGGTACCTTCGAAGCTTGAATGGGTACCGCTAAACACGCAGAAATGACAAACCCATGGCTTTTCATTTCTCTTCCCTTATTTCTTTTTCCTCTTCTGTTCCTCACCCAATTAATCCCTGGGTTTCTTTTGCTTCAATTAATTGACCTTTTTCTTTTCTTTTCTCTATTCTTGTTGAGCTTGCAAGCTTAGATTTGGAAAGTTCGTCAGATCTAAAATATTTGAAAGGGGACGCTCGAGTCGGTCCAAGCTCACCGCACCAATTTGATACCCAAATAGCATCTTTGTTAATTCCATTCTTCGTGGGGTCTTCGGGTTTTTCGAGGTCCTTCATGCTCCTTTGAGGTTCCCGGCAAGTACCTACAAAACAAGGCTTGGATGGGGTTCTGGCAAAGCCCATCCGATGCTTAAGTCAGTTCTTAAGATGGAGGTAGATGAGAGCTTTATTGTATGGAGTTCAAATTTCCCTTATGGAGGAGATTGGTTCCTCTTTTATAGATAGAAAGTAATGATGATGGTAGCAAGTAGGTCTAGATATAGGTATAGGTTTAAGGCGGCCTAGCTAGGAGCAGGCTTATCTTGATATCAAATCGTAACAATAAGAAGATCAGAATCAAACAACTCAGATGAGATTGAGCTCGATTGATTTGATATAGTCGTTTGTTGATGACGTTTTTTTAATTTTCATCATTCATAGCGTTCATTGTTTCCCTTGATTCTAGGGTTCGAAATAATCTTTGTAAAATATTTAAATATTTAAATAATATGGAGGTATTGTAAGAGAAGTCATTGTTCTTAAATGTGTGCTTCGAGTATTGTTACTATTTCTAACGTGCATATGTGATTTTCTATAAAAAAAATTTTGTTAATCGAAGAGTTATTTCTCAATCCAACTTGAATTTGGATGTTGGTCTCGTCTCTGGTGTAAGCTACTAAATTCAAATTTATCAATGCAAAATTACATAATTACTAATAATTCTTAATATGATTCTGATGATTACAGCTATCAATTTTCTTACCATTCTTCAAGTGTTTCTCCTGGTGATAGGCATTTTTCACCCGTTGAGTTGCATAATGGCAATCATTGATTTCTCATTTATGGGGATTGAAAATGCATGTGTGTACTGTACATATCTCTAATATGTGCACACATCTCTATTTGACTTACAAATTGATATTAAACTGATATGAAGTCCCTTACGCCTTTTATTATATATATTATACTATGGAGTTTTATGTTTAATAGTTTATAACTTCTCTGTTTTGAAATTAAGTTTGTTATTATAATTGGTAAAAGAATTGTTATACCCGGTATATGAGTTGCTGGAAAATTGAGTTATAAGAGCTCTAAGAGCTTTTATACGTGGTGATAACATAGTCAAATATTGCTAAGCACATACCTGCCACTTGAAGATCATCTAGGCGGATTACATCCGCCCCAAAGATGAAAAAGACCAAGTCTTCCCTTATCTCATCTCATTATGAGGAGGGGCCCAGGCGGCCACTAAGCTGAGACGGTTTATCCACCTGAAACAACCCCGACGCCTCAAGAATAAGAATCCAACTAAGGTTCTCTTTCTCAGAAAAATCTTCATAGCTGAGGACTCTCTCTAGAGAAAAACTCTATCATGTCATGAGGATAAGAATACACCCAAGCTAGAACTCTAGGTGATTCACTCTTTAAATCACATTAGGGGACATTCGAAGCCTATAAAAGGACTCTTTGGGTCACCATGCTAAGGTACGTATTCTAAAACACAAAAAATTCTTTGCCTTCTCTCTTAATTCCTATTTAATTAACTTAAGCATCGGAGAGGTTACGGTCACATGGCTAGTCCCCATAGCGACGGCTTTTTATCTTGCAGGAACCACCCAGCCACGACAAAAAAGAGTATTAAGGAGTCATTTTCAGTTAGAGAGTTAGCGTGTGAAACCACATTCTAGACTAATTCTTCATTGATGCGGTGGGGGCCGCCTCAGCTTGGTCACAGCCTGGGCCCCACCTCTTAATGAGATAAGGGAAGACTTGGTCTTTTCCATCTTTGGGACGAATGTAATCCACCTAGATGATCTTTAATAACATGTTTTTGCTTTGAAACTAAATATGATATAAGAGACGTTATATCCAGTATAAGAACTCCCAAAAAATTTTAGTTAGAAAAATTTGAATTTATATTGTCTTGTAATAAATATAAGCTGAAAAAAAATCAGGATGATCGAATAAAAAAAGCAACAATTTATGAGGTATAATCGTTTTAAGTTAAAAAAATTAAAATTAAATAGAAAAGAGAAAGTTATCGCAAAATTATGTTAAAAAATAAAATGAAAACGTAAAAAGAGAAAAGGAAAGTGAGAATATTATCCTGTAAATGGCAGAAAGACAAATAAACTAGATTTAGGGTATTTAATTAAATTTCTCAAAAATAAATGGGGATAAATGAATGAAAAAGAGAGAAGTCATATATCATTGGCAGATGGGTGGAAGTTAGACGTGATATAAAATTTCTGGTTTTACGTAGAAAACCATATAATAGTAATGGGAAATGATATTTTGGTCATATATGTGCGTGTGTGATGTATTAAATAAAGAAATAAACAAATGAAATTAAACATGGCGAGTAGCGTTTTTTCAAAATATAATTTTATATTAGCCCCCAAGAGACTATACAAAATAAAATGATAAAATATTCACTAAAAATATGAGAGTAAATAAAGAAAACAATCAAAACAGATAATACTGTTAGTGAAATAGAACTAACAATTTTAAGTGATTTTCGTGAAAAATTATAAATACTGCTGTGATATATTATTTTCATAAAACAGCAGAAAACATTGTTATTTGCCTTTTTAAGGAGCCATGAATATCTGCCTTTAACTTCATGAGAAGAATTATATAATAGATAAAGGAAATCTCAGTAAGAAATGGATTCGTATGGTACCATTTCCATGCTGGAAGATCGAAGATTGTCGCATTGAATATCAAGTAGGGATTGATTCACGATACGTCGAAATTTAATCATTTTCCACGACTTCTGTAACGATTGGAGATTGATAACGATGATTTTCCATTGTAGGATAATCCCGTGAGAGAGATAAATTATCTTTCGTCAACTGAATTTTGTAGAAAATGAACGTATTTATAGAGAATAAAATCATAAAAATATCACTTTTGATACTTATGTAACAATGTACATACATTTAAGTGATAATATTTACAATTAGGCTGTTAAACGTATTTTTTTCTCAATTTAGTTTAATTAAAATTGGACTGGATCATTCGACCTGATCGGAGTATTTCAAATAGTAGAATATAAATTTATAATAAATTGATCGGAAAAGGCAAAATTAGAAAATTTGTCATGGATGGTTGTGACTTGTGAGCAGGTAGTCATTTTGTATGAGATAGTTTTATGGCAAGTGGTGGGCTTAATAGAGAGGTTGTTTGATAAAGGTTGGATGAGCTATATGATATTTTCAACGGAAATACATGCAAACCCCCTCTTTAGGTAAAATATTTTTCCTTTTACAACAAAGATATAATATTTTTACTCTCTTTTTAAATTCAGTTTTTTGATTTTATGTTTGTTCTCTTCTCAGTTCTAATATCATGATCTATCTTTCTTGATCTCTTCTTCTCTCTAGGTTTGTTCTTCCTCCATCCTTGCGTTTTTTAATTTTCTTTGATTTTTGTTTAATCTTCATTTACTACATCTTTTCATCCTTTTTCTTCTTCCTTTTACAGATCGCAACTGAGACTTTTCTTCAATTTTGTGTTTTCTCATAGATTCAAATTTCTTGTATTTTCTATTTTAATATGAGATTGCTCAACAAGGAGAACTGAATACATCAATAGAAAAAACTCAGACCATGAAGGCAACAATGTGTCGCCAATAATCAGATTGTTATCGCCTCATTCTGTCAAAGTTCTTAGTTTTATATATGAAGTTGATTCAATTGAATTATGTTTCCGTTGAGATGCTTGCATTTGTTGTAATTGGATGTTCATCTAAATTTTGAGTTGGATTCATTTTTTAGTATAATTTGTCCAAGGGAATATTAGTGCACTTAATCTCAAGGGGTGGTTCCTATGAGTAATTTGAGGGTTTCCTCCCTTACTACTTGTTGTGGACCGAGATAAAGGTTTTTTAATTTATTGATTCCTTTATTTTTCCCATTTATATCAGATTAAGAGCTAAATTTCTTTTCCTTTTTTCTAGGAAAAGATGTCTTTATGAATGTATTCTTCTTATTCATGTTTTACTCCTCCCTACCTTGTATTCACTTGTTATTGAGGTTTTAGTATTCACAACTTAATTAGACTTAGGCATTATGAATATTGAGTTGTTTGTAGCTTAGGCAACTTAGAATGGGTATGTAGGCCTTAAGTTGTCCTTTGAACTTCAGGTGAAAGAATTATTCAAGCAAATGTACTTAAAATAGCGGAATTTGTTTATTGATGAAGATATAGATCTATTGTTTATTGGTGAAATTTCTTAATATAAGCTATGGTTTAGAATGCAAACACTTAATGATTAATTGAGATGTACTTGAAAATATCTGCTTGAATACCAATGTTTATGTCGAGTGAGTTAATTTTTTAAAATGCATACATGTTCGTGTGTTTCTTTCCTTAAAATTTGCATTCTAATATAGGTAGTCTTTTACTCATGTATTGGAGTATTTTTTCACCGCATTTTTGTTGAACTTTTGTGGAAATTGTCCTTGCATGCCTTGCGAGAGGTTCATAGACGAGACATTTTCTTTCCTTTCTGGTGGTGATTTCAGTTTTAAGCGTCTAGGGTTTGTGATTCTGTATTTTGTTTAGCATCAATGGTAGATCAATAAACAGCCAAATTGACAAGTCCAATTATTTTACAAGGAAGTTTATTAATTCAACCATAGAACATTTGGAAAGATCGAGAAGTTAGTCACTATTTATGATGCACAATTGTAATAATTGGACTTGTCAATTTGGTAATTTATTCATGTTCAATAAAAATGGAGCCATGTATCTCACAAGTTATATCAGGTATAACAACTCTTGCATCATACTCAATTTCAAATCAAGAAAACCATGTTATGAATGTCTTATACCAAGTATAAAGTTGGACCATAAAGTGGTTTGGCAACTTCTCTCACAATTCAGGCTTAAGGCATGGGGTGTTACCTATTGTTATGACATTGATGAAGAATAGAACATTTACTTTACACTAGTATAAGATTCATTTTACTTGGTATAATTTCATGATACAAAGTATATCGATTATTATAACTAGTATAATAGTCATTTTCATGAATAGTATCAAAGAGTACTCAAATCATTAGAAATAAAGAATGTATTTTATATCAAGTTTCTTATTTCACATTTTGAATCTAGTTTCAGATCATGTCATTAAACCTGGTATATTGCAAACTAATGATATCAATGAATATTCAAATAACTGTAGATAAATGAATTATTAAAATCCAATTTCATATTTCACATTTGAATACTATAATAGTCATTAATGACTATTATACCAAGTATATTGACTATTATATCTAGTATAATAGTCACTATAATGGATACCATCAGAGAAATATACAAATAATTGGAGATAAAGAAATTGATTATAAGATCCAAGTCCAAACTTCATATTCGAACAATATAATATTTCATAAAAATATTAAGATCCAGTTTTATACCTCACATTTGGATAGTTTAAGTCATTATAAATGGTATAATGACTGTATACCTCATTATAATGAATAATATCAGAGAAATTTTCAAATCATCAAATCATTGAAGATAACGAATAATATTAAGATCTAGTTTTAAAATTCATATTCAAACAATATAATATTCATTATACCTGCTATAATGACTTTTATACCATGTTTAATAGCTATTATACCCAGTATATAATGTATTTAGAAGATCGTTATGTAACTAATTGTATATCTTCGGAATATTAAATGGCTTAGGTATAATAATTCTTATATTATACTCAATATTATGAAGGCATTATACTTTGTATAATAGTTGTTATACCATGTATATGAGTTGTTCTACCATGTATACGAGCTAATATATTATTATATTTGAAGATAATACTCAATTTTATATTAAAAATCATCGTATGAATGTCGCATACCTGGTAAAACAGAATATTGAATATTATACCAAGTATATAACAATTTTATATCACATCTTTTACTCATCTATTGGAGTTTTTTTACCACATATTTGTTGAACTTTTGTCAAAATTGTCCTTGCATGCCTTGAGAGAGGTTTATAAATGAGACATTTTCTTTCCTTTCTGGTGGTGATTTCAGTTTTCAAGCTTTTAGGGTTTGGGAATATGTATTTTTGCTCAGCTTCAATGGTAGATCAATAAACTGCCAAATTAACAAGTCTAATTTTACAAGGAAGTTTAATTATTCAACCTTAAAAGCGTTTGGAAAGATCGAATAGCTGTTTATGAAGAACTATTGTAATAAGTGGACTTGTCAATTTGGTAATTTATGTTCAATAAGAATGGAGCCATGTATCTCACAAGTAATATTAGGTATAACAACTCTTGCATCATTCTCAATATCAAACCAAAAAACCATGTTATGAAAGCCTTATACTAAGTATAAAGTTGGACCATAGGTGGTTTGGCAACTTCTCTCACAACTGAAGTTTAGGGAATATCATTGGGTTTTACCAATTATGACATTGATGAAGAATATAACATTTACTTTACACTAGTATAGGATGTTTGACATGATGTATGCCCTAGAGGTAATTAAGGTGATATATCTTTATTAGTTTATAATGCACAAACAGTTTCAGATTATTGTTATCAATAAGAAGGCCTCTTTGTTATTCATTGATGATTATTTATTATGTATATGTTCATTCATAAGCCAAAGTCCATGAATAATTCATGGCGTGAAAATTTGAGGACATAGTGGGAGCTATGTGGTGTGAGAACTGCACACACATGTTACTATGAATGGTCTAAATATCTCTAGTCATAGTTTCATTGAGATTGGATATCAATGAAGCGAACAGACTAGTATGTGCAGGTTTACTCCTTGGATCGGATCCAAATAGCCGATCTCACAAGCTGAAAGTGGTACCTTGAGTTAACACATGAATGTATTCGAGTAATAGACCAGGGACCACTATAAGATAAACACTCAGAAATAACTATATCTAGGTGTTGGTGTCATGTCTTATTGCAGTAGCAGTACAAGTATCCTCAAACTTGATATACTAGTTACCTTGTGTAGGAGTTGCTATACTCTGGGTCATACTTATTCATACCCTTATGATCAAGATAATACAAGTGATTATGAGTATAGTTATGATCACTCGTTGGTTAGCCGAGTAGTCAAGATGGGATCAATCGCTCCTTATATAGTGATATAATGGGAGTTGTACCTTAAGGCCTCTTGTTGAAGTAACACACTCATAAACCTTTGATTCATCAAACAAGTTTCTAGTTAATCTTGATACATTATGATGAGTGGTGTTCTTTATGAATAAGTCTAATTCTAGGATAGGTACGGATATTACATGAGCTAACACTTAATCTGAGCTTAATAAACTGGATGGTACTTAACCTGATGGAAGGAGTGTATTGTACTTGTTACTATTCAAAACTAGGTCAAGTCACAAGCACGTGACATTCCAAGTATCAGGTGATCATACGCCTTTACTTGAAAACCCATTTAATCGTGTAGAGTTATCGGGTTCCATATCAGTCTGGAACACTAAGCCTAAAGGTTCCCTAATGGGAAGGCAAGTTTAGGTTAACATCTATCGGCTCTATACTTCAAGATCCTATGAGGTTACACCCTTTGGGTTTTTACCGAACTAAGTGAAGAGCTTATAGACTAGGTCTATGCTGAGAATTTAAGGAAAGTCAAAATCATTGGATAAATCATTAATTGGTCAGACCAAATAATAATTAAAGGATTAAAGAAAAGTTTTACAAAAATTGAAAAGGCGGAGCAAGGGAAATTTTTCTCATTGCGAGTGGGACCCACGAACATGGGATGTTCACAGGTGGAGCTTGTGAGGCTGCCCCACGAGCAAAATTGCTCATGGGCTGCTAGCATATTGCACAAGGAGAATGAATGCTGATGGGCTACAGGCCCACCAACTGCAGCCTGTAAGCCAAGCTTGCAGGATAGCCTACAGGTGAATGTATGCTGATGGGCTACAGGCCCACCAACTGCAGCCTGTAAGCCAAGCTTGCAGGATAGCCTACAAACCTGGCTTACGGGAAAAGGCAAGCCCATTAGGGCTTTCCTTATAGCGGTAGCACATAGCTCGTTGAGCCTATGGCTCTACGCGGGTGACCAGTGTGTGGGATGGAGAATTCCCCATTCCACATTGCTAAAAAGTGGAGCATTCAGCTCCCTTTCTCCCTATAAATAGGGCTCCTCCTTCTCCTTAAAATGTATTTCAGCTCCGCCTTTCTTTCTGAGTTTTGACATTTTTTCTTCGTGAGCTTTATGCGAGATCCTTCTCTAGTTTCTCCGTTTTCGTAAGAATTCTTTTGAAGGCTTATTCATATTTTAGAAAGAGCATTTTAATTTAAATTTTTGGGTTGGTTTACGAGTGGACTAGCAGCTGCTTGTTAACTAACAAGTTCTTCCTCTACTAGAGGTTTTGGTCGGTTGGGGTCCTGTGAGCAGACGACATGGATGTAATGGACCGAGAGCACGCTAGTATGATAGGCGTGGTCCATTGGAGTGTTTTTCGTGAAAATAAAATATTGGGTCGGGGACCTAAAAGGTTTAAAGAGAAAATGAAATTGATTTAGATCGTCAAAACCTGAAGTCATTGTCTCAAAGTTTAGAGTTACCACCTGGATAAGCTCTTCTAGGAATTAAAGTCCTATGAAGCTTAACGTCCGAGGGACGACCCACTAAGATACAGAGATTCGGGTTTGAGATAAGTTGCTTACTTCTTATTGGATCTCATTAAATTACATCTACAGAAAACCATGTTTCTTTATTGTAAATTTAAGTCATTTTCGTGTTTAAGTATGATTTGCGGAAAGTAATAAATCCATACAAAAAGTAGCAAATAAATACGAGAAGATAAAATTACAAATTACAAAACCTCAAGGGATGCAACCGCCCACCTTATCTATAAATTACATTCCTTTAAAAATAATTGCAATACCCGAAGGAAAATAAAATCCTAGGCATACATTTAACCTAACCTACTTGCATGCACAAAGGTTAGCACGTGGGATATAGCACAACATTAACATTTACATATATGTTCAATTAAATTTTGAGGAGGCCCGTGTGGCCTAATTAAAACATCGGAGATTGAAAATTCTTATTTTTTGAGAAAATGGTTCTTTTTATACCTAGATATGTTGCTCATTTTTATTTAGTGAAAATGATCGCATGGTAAAAATGTGAGTCCTGTTATCCAAGAATAATTTCAGTCTTCTTCGTAAGGGTATTCTAACATAAATATAGAAGGATCTCCAAAAATAAATAAATTAAAAGAATTAGAAAAAAATATAAAATAATACTTACATAATAAAATAAATAAAGTAACAAATAAATAAATAAATAATTAAAAGAATTAATAAAAGAAAATTTAAATAATAAAAGGAGTAAAATAAATCCTAAGTTGACATTTAGAAAAGAAGAAGATAAAGAAATCACGGAAAAAAGACACTTTAGAAAATCAGAGGTTTACCCTTTCGACGCGAATCAACTTCGACGAATCCGCTGGATCTCCAGGAGCATTCCTCATTCGTTTTGGTTTGTTTTTCATGAGAGAAATCGATTCAAAAATAATTAAATCCGGAACCCAAATTTGTTTTAGGCCTGAAAATAATTGAAGGATTTTTTAAAAGAAGAAAATAAATTGTGTCGTTGTTGAAAAGTCAGAATTATTTCGTACATTTTTGCAGAAAAATTTTGGTCCTTTGTACTAAAAATTCCTCCAATTTATAGGGGGAAATCATGATCGGCTGAGTCTGCTGGTGAACTGAGCAGCCCCTTGTTCCTATTTATTATTATTTGTTAAAAAATATATTTTTTTTATTAATATAAACCTTTTTATGTATTTAATTAATTTATTCTGAATCCTTAAACAGTTATTCGGGTCCTTAAAATATTTATTTAAGCTTTTAAGTATCTACTTAAGGCTTTAAAATTTTTTTTAGGGTCCTGAATATTTGTTTAGGCTCTAAAATACTATTTGTTGATGAGGAGAGCTCTCATTTGAAGATCGTTGAATAATCACAATTTATGAGATTCAAGGATTAAATCTCGAAAAGTCATCATCATTAAACACACAAGCTGGTACAAAATCTCGTTCTCACAGCTACCCCTCATGAGATTACTACTGGTTATAGCTAGTATGATCACACGAAATGGAGCAGAGAGATTCAGAGAATATACCTTACTGGTGCGGCTAGCAACTTTTATCCTCGATTGGTGATGATCGATGCCCCTTGTAGGCGATTCGGTCATTTCTTACTACGCCATTTTTTTGACAGGCAAGCATTTCTTTCTTCGGTTGTGATCATTATGTGCCTTGTGAGTTGACCTTTGGTTGATTTTGTTGTTGGAATTGTTGGGGGAGGGTGCATGAATCTTGTTCAAAGCCAATCCCGGAAAATTTTGATAAAATGTCGACTTATTTCCTGCGACAAATTAGAGAAAAATATAATGTAAATATATTTTGTGGTATTTTTATAATTATTTTATTTAATTTATGTGAAGCAAAAAATTTTACCCCTTTAATCAAAAATTAAAACATGATAAAATAATAAATTTGATGAGTTAAAAAAATTTTGAGAATGTTCCAGAGACAGTTCCATTATGTTAGGAATCTTTTATTGGAGAACTAAAAAAATGGTGGAGTCCGCGCACTTTTCCTATAAATAAATATATTCTCGTCATTCTTTTCACTTCCTCCTTTTCTCTTTCTCTCTCAATCTCTCTACTTTCTCTCTTCTCTCCCTTCTCTTTTGAAATTTTTTTTATCAAAGATTAAGGGGAATGCCCTCGGAATTAGGGCGAGGCTCGATTGTCAACCGACCGACATTCCAGACATGTTTTCTTGTGATATCGATGTTGCTTACGGCTTGGGGGAGACTGACACGATGCTTGGTTTGATGCCTACCACCCCCGTAGAGACGTTAGATCCAGAGATTCTCTTCCACATTCACCTTTCTTAGGTCCAGGTATCTATCTAAACTCGGCTTTTACCTTTCATTTACTCAATTTATCATTATTTTAGCTCTGTAAGAGTAGAACCAAACCAAAACTTGATTTATGTTGCAAAACTAGGCATATATTCTAAGAAAAAATGAAATTATTCATGTTTAATGTCGGAAAAATGGTTTTAAAAAGTCCGCTTGAAAATTTTTCTGATGGACAGGCATCACCGGTGATGTCACGGCCTCTCCAGCGAAGGCTCGACTTCGCTGGCTTGGCCAGCGAAGTTTTCGCTGACTGCCAGGTGATTTTTTTCTATTTTTTCATATTTCCAGATTAATTAAAAAAATAAAATATATTTTGGGTAATTAAAAAAAATTAACGGTGGTATTTTTGTTGACCAAGAAAGAATTTATTGAATTTACAAAAAAAATTTTTATATGACTTAAAAGAAAACTTGGAGATTAAATATTAAAAAATTGAAGTGGTTTGTGAGAAAAAAATTTCAAGTGTGGTTGAAACAAATTTTTGTTCGGTTCTTTCTTTAACTAAAATTTTCAACCTGCTGCTGACATTATGTTATCCTTTTTGTAGCCTCCCGTTATTAGCCCCACGGGTGGACTTTCTGCTATTCAAGGTTGGAGGTGACATGCTACAACGCAGCCAAAGGTGGCACAGGCCATCATGGCCACTGGTTTTGGTGACATATCTTAGTTTTTATAGCCAACACGACTTCCACATGCGACACTGGCCACGTTGGCTAAGAGATGGTGTGATATCTCTCACACCTTTCATTTCACCATCGGGGAGTTCACCATTACTCCCTCGGATATGGTAGCGATCACTGGACTACCTTGGTACGGGATTGTTATTCACTTTAATGCGTACATGAAGCGGTTCTCTAGGAGCCCTGTTGTTCGTAGATGAGTCATCGAGTTGTTCGATGTTGAGCCTAGAGTTGGAGCACTTGTTTACCATGAATTGGTTGATTATTAGACCAGATGATCATTCATTCTGTTTAGTGAGATCCCTCTCTATGTCTATTCATTCATTATTATGCTGCTCATCATGGTCTTTTCCCAGTCACGAATAGTTAGATCAACTACAGGTTGATCCCTCTCATGGATGACATTGATGGGATTAGTGGCCTTAATTAGCCTCAGGAAATATTGGCTTAGATGTATTTCAGCCTTAACATGGTTGTGAGGACCCTCCAGAAGGCATTGCATTGTTTCCATCTGATTCTTTTGGTACCACAATTCGCTTGTCATCAAAATATATTGGTTTCTTTTGGCTTTTATTGATTGGCCTTATTCTTGTGTTTGATTGTGTAGTCCTAGGCTTTCAAGTATGGATTCTATCCTTCTCCACGATTCTCCATTACACTTGCAAGCTCATTCTACCTTACCCGGAATTGCTTGGCCTTTGAGGAAGGTGCCTTTCCATCGAGGGTTACCGTGAGCGTCCATGCCATTTAAAGCTCGAGCAAGTGATGATTCTTGCTTTACTTTGAGGAAGTTACATTTGCCCCTTGTTGAAAATTTTTCTAACTTGATTTGATTATTTTTTAGGTCAATCGTGATCCTTGGATCAAGTTTACTCACTACCAAATGGTGAAGACGAATCAGAAGGAGGTGGACTAAAATCACTTCATTTTGGAGAGCCCTATGACACGGGAGTGGTATCTGGGTGAGCTTCTTCAGTACTAGCGAATGAAGCTAGAGGCTTTTAGATGCATCCCTCCCATCCATCATACCAAGCTCTTCTGGGTGCATTTGGTGATTACCCAGCCAAAGGATAGGCAATTGTATTTTGAGGAGCACGATACGTGATTTCACGGTCATCATGGAGAATACGAGGCCTTCATTTGGGAATGGCTGATTCTACTACGTTATTTAGCTTGAGCTACTATTGATCATTCTTATGTGCAATAGGGTAGAGATAGTTTCAACCAATGAGAAAGACGCCACGTAGCTAGCACGAGTAGTACTAGGGTAGGATGTTAGGTATGGGGGTCTTACTGGACTAACCATTTCTTCCTTCCCTTTTTTTCTATATCGATCTTGTTTCCGACTATTGTTTGTTATTGTAGGAGGCAGTCAGGATGAGGTCTTGGGTCCTTGACCTGAATGGAGCTACTGAAACTCCAAGTTCAGCTTCTTTGAGCATCATCGAGGGGAGTTTGATGACTCACCTAGAAATGATCTTCTACTTGATGAAATTCACTAAGATGGAGGAGGAGCAGACCCTTCCTCTAGGTTGCTAGGTGTTCTTGTTTGATCCTTCCGAGGCCACCTACATAAGCCTTTGACTAGCTGATTTATTCTGAAAGATAACATATTGATTTCAAAACATTTGATGCTCTTTTGCTTGTTTTTGTTATAGTTTGCTCAAGAGGAGATGGAGCGGGTGGATATACATTCCCTTGCCCTGAGGGACTTAGTGTATACTAAGAATAAAGTCGTGAGGGTACCTTTCCTTTCTTGACCTATTTATTCTGATATGAAATGCATGTATAATGTGTATGTTTCATGCTTAATTTATGCGATTGTGATTTTTGCATGTCATGATGATAACAGGTGTTGGCTACGAGGAGAGCCGATTATGAGTGGCATTACCGGAAGCTTTAGGGTCACTATCTAGACCTAGACATTTTTTTATCAAGGTCTGAATACCTAGTATTGGGAGATAGTGCATCGGATAACTAAGTCATATCGGCTTAGGGCAAAGGGAGAGCAAGTTAGAGCTTCCATAGAGGACTTTAACCCCTCCTATTAGCCTGACCTATCCAGCTTAGGTGGACAGACGAGTGCTCACTAGTTTTCTTTTTGGGATGATCTCATGTTCGATGCTTCGCTGTAGTCGCATGCTCTTGTGTTTACAAAGGGTGCTCCTGGATATCTGCATCCTAGAGATTGTAGTACTAACTTTAGGGAGCCCGAAGAGGATGAGATAGTGGGTGGAGATGACCTGTAGGCGATGCATACTTAGGAGTAGGGATGTTAACAGGGCGAGGCGGGAGCGGTTTGTACAATACTTCACCCGCACCCAATATTTTCGGGGGCGGTTTCGGGGATTCCCCATTTAATGTATCAGGGATTATTTTAACCCTATTCGACACCCGCGCAGGTTCGGTTGGGTCTCAGGGAATCCCCACTCTAATTGTAAAGATTATAAATTTAAATTAAAAGTTCTCATTCATCTCATTTTCCTGCAATGTTCCAACTTTCAACAAGGCTTTCCTTCCAATTTTGAACATATATATCTTGTTGCTTTATCACTAATTACATACGCAATCAACCCAATTTCAAATTTCATAAAAAATCTTTTTCCTAGAAACAGCAATTGTAGTCACAGTACAATAAGGAAATAAGCTAAAATCTTAAATCAATTGTCATTATGGGAAAGGAAAGCTAAGTAGTTGAACAACTTTCAATCATTTCTTTCAGAAGCCAAAAGTTTGCTTGATGCCTCATCATATTTTCACAGCTAGTTGAATAGGAAAGCTTGCTCAACTTTTAATTTTTTTTTCCTTGCTTTGATTTTCATCATCAACCTATAATATGAAAAGTATATGCATTAAATTCATCAAATATGCATAAAAAAAGTAACAACACTTAAATAATTACCTCAAATCTATCCATGTTTGAATAAATGTTCCAAAGCAAACCAAAAGGAGTGCATTCATTATCTAAAAATTCAAGTCATCAAAGGAATTAGAATAGGCAACATACCATTTAAAAATAAAGCAACACATATGTATGAGAATAACACATATGATGGACTACCT
>CATIWQ010023566.1:0-10897 GCA_949673415.1 Euphorbia schlechtendalii
ATATTCCATGCTCCATTTCCTTTCTTGGAGAGTAGAACTTTACATCACGTAACATACGTGATAATAAATATGTAATCCAAATAATGGTTCGATACCCAGTGACCTTTATGTAGATACACCACTTAATGGTGTTCTTTACGAAACTTTAACATCCAATGGTATTGTTGAACTTAAGGCACCATTGTCCAGAAGTTCCTTTCAGTCTATATATTGATCTCCTAAATTTACATACCTCTATGTCCTCTTTAAAGCTTTGAGTTATAACAATAATTGTCGAACCGCCTAACTTTCATTTTATGTTTTTAATATCACATTCGGGTTGAAATTAAACACATTAACTTAACTCCATTTATGCAATAACTTTTATCAAGCAATTGATTTTATTAGTTATGATCTTACTAACACATATAACATCTTTGGACAAATATATATGTTGAACGTACACGTAATAATAAAATCTTTTAATACCATTAACCATAAGCTATGATCCACCTTTGGTAATCTCCTAGCATTGTGATTAATGATCTCAATTGTCTAGTGCATACTTTTTATGTCATTAATGACATTCTCCCCACAAAGATAATTGAACCAAACATATTTAAAAATTTATTTACACCGAGTAATATCACTTTGGTGACTAACATTATCAAGGATTTGCAAACAAATTCTAGCCCAGTTATGTTGAATTCTTTTCCGATAAGGGCCATGGTAAAAATAAACTTTATTCTTTATGTTTATCTACTTCTAATTCTATGTTTGCTAATATTGCATCTAAATCGATTTTGCATGATCGCTTAAGACATGTTTCAATTCATCTTGTCAAGAATTTATTAAATATGAATAAAATTCAATATGCTAGTTCTTGACATTCTTCATGGTCTGTTTTCAAGCATCATAAAATGTCTTTCATGTCATCTAACTCATTTCATCTAGTTCGCTTGAACTTAATATATGTAGATTTATGGGGACCATATCACGCAACTTGTGTTGATGGGTATTGATATTAAGTTCATTTTCTTGAATGGTGTTCTTTACAAAACTATTGAAGGGAATTGTCATCGAAAACATAACCGCGAAGGCGGAATTACTGGTTAAAATTTTCTCGAATTCGAATAGGATCTTCTCAAGAACCATTGATAGGGTTTAAAAGGAATTTATTTCACAAACAAAACTTACTTGGAATATCTGTTTAAAAGATAACTGCAGTAAAAGTTCTAAAGTGGAAGCTTTCCAAATCTCACGGTGCACGAACTCCTATCTAACCGAAACCAGTGCTAGCCGTATAGATGAAGAACAAGTGAGAAAACGTCAAGAAAAACCAAAATCCCCTCATCCACCATAGATGAGAAAAACGTGTATGTGAAAGCTGCTCATGTTTTTCCTTCTTGTATTGGATTAGAATTCCATCAGGTTTTTGGTTTTTAATTTTGTTTTTATATCCTAATTAACTAATTAGGTTTTAGATTAATTCTAATTATAAATTAGTCCCTTTAAATTTGTAGTTTAATAATTAAACCCCTTAGTTAAATTCCTCAAACAAATTTAAATGTTATCTTTTATAATTTACAAATTAACCCCTTGAACAAAATTAAAACCTTACATTTAATCAAATTTAATGTCATACTATGTATATTAATTCAATTAACTTAAATAGCTAATTAATTATTTTAGCATGACAATTTTATTAATTAAATTTATTCAATTAAATTATTTAATACATGATTTTATTTAATTATTAATTAAATAAATACCATATATTAATACATTTAATCAACTTAATTTTACTTTAACGAATAACATAAAATACATTATATTATACCATTAACTAAATTACTTGGAGTTAGATTATTCAATTATATTGACTTGACATATCAATTAATTAATAATAGATTCTTCATCAAGTTTTGTAACATTGCATGTACAAGAAATCCCAGAACAATAGTTCTAAGCACACGATCCTTTGGGTCTATCCATATGTTGGCAATGGGATTCACCCATAGACTGTAAGCGGATTCTAGCAAACCATTACAGCCCCCAATTGGGATAGAATACAGCCGTTTATTAAAGATACTGACCCCAGTAGTTATCTCACAAAGTCCTTTGCCAGCTAACATCAATATGATGAACAAGAGGCATGGTGCTTGTCACCCCTTATGCAGTTCATCGTATTTCTTGATCTAGAATTAAATGATAAAATAAGTCAACGACTTACTGGACGTCCTTATCACTTTTATTCATCAAGTAGCCGGTGATTCATTTTGATTTATCAAATCGAATGGCAATCATATTACTTCAACACTACTACTAATATGGTCATGAAATATATCGAGCGTACCCGTACTTGTAATCCAATAGTTAAGGACCCATTAGTAATATACTACAACATACTCAATTCCACATATGTAATAAGTTGAAATCAAGTCCGAGGACAACTGAGACCTACTCAACAAATTGTCTACAACATACAACCATGCGACTTTGCTATGTGGATCGGTCCAGCCTCATGTTTTCAACATGTGCCTATGTTCATGATATACTTTACCAAGTGACATAGCAACTACATTGCTATAGATCATCCAACATACAAGTGATTCATTTCATTCATTCCCATGATTAAAATAGACTTAGGACATTTATATATGATTATCAATCAATGGACACTCTACTCATATTATAGCACGAGGTATAAATGTAGTAGATTATTACCTTTATCATGTGACACTGCATGAACCAATGCCTTTAGAACTAGAGCACATCAACAATTCCAACAATCTCCCACTTGAACTAGTTCATAGTAGGCATTGCCCTAATCTTTATAGATCCGACCTAACCTTAAGCTCCATCCACGATGGAATTTTGGTTAGACAATCAACGACATTGTTCCTGTGTCAACCCCTTGTAATGACATGTCTTATGACATACTAAAAACATGTTCGAACTTTGTGACTGGGTCTCTTTAGCTTGTGCATTAGCCCCCGTTTTATCATAGAAAAACATCAAGTATGTCTAGGATCCATCCATTCTAACTTACTTATGAACTTCCTAGTCCAAACACCTCTCATTGTAGCATAACATGCTACTATGTGCTTAGTTTCTGTTGCAGAATTAACAAATATAGTGTATAGAGCTCTCAGCTTGTACTATAACTTTCAGCAATCTTAACAAAACTATAATACATCTAGTCTTTAGGTTAAACCAATTGGATCAAATCTAATTTTATAGATTTCTATCCTAAGGGTCATTCTCTTGGATCCGATTTAGCAATGTAGATCTGCATCCCGAAAGAATGTCATGGTTTTGCCTAAAGCTCACATTGCAAAGTATTCACTTAAGTTTTAGTAAACTACTTCTAATTAATCCAATCATAACTATACTATCTCAATACAATGTTTGGAAACGCGACCACGATTCTGATTAACATCACATACACCCATTGTCCATAAAAGCATCATTAAATGACTACTTGAAAATTCCAAATGCATTCTATCACCTTAACATCTAAAGGTGTGATTATCTAGTTATTAACTAAATTATGATCCATAGATTGCATTTCAGCTTTATTGGCTTTTACACCATTAAGACAATTAAGGATCTTCAATAGACTTCCAATGGGTTCAAAGCCTCTTACTCATGCTATATGATAAGTCATCACCAATCTTAAGAAAGTGTGTCCCTCAAGTTTGTAAGAGAATCGTCATGCCTTTTCAGGTCATTTGTGACTTTATAACTTATGCTTTAAATGCATGAATTTTAAATATAAATATAACTTTTCCTTTCAGGAATTTGTGCGCTTTGAACTTGCTAGTTCAATCTACTTTTCTTATAGATTGACATCTGTTAGAAAATATCCTTGCAAGCCTCAAACATCATGTTTAGGTAAGGTCGTAGGTGTAATACCCTTTCGGTTTCCAATGGGTAGTTCACAAATAGGTTTAAATTGATTTTGTGCCAATCCAACATCAATATTATGACATAGATTATCAATCTTATGTCAACAATATGATTCAGATTTCACTTTTCGAAATCAATTGAAAGACTTATTAGGCTTTAGCCTATCCATACTTCATATGTTGCTCTTTCAATAGCCTCAGTCAAAGTGTGATGCATTTAACTAGTACTCAAGAATTATGTCCTTAGTTCGGGCTTCAGGAGATCAAAAAGAATTATTTTGAGTATACCATGTTTACATAGCATTGTTTCTCCCTTTGAATACTCCATCACAATGGTGTGCTCTAGGAGGATTGAGTTGTGGATCTATCTCACAATCTCTCAAATTATTCAAATTGGGTTTTAATGTACTTGATTTCTTGGTTAAACTAAAAACCTTAATATTATAACCTATTAATTTCTCTGTTTTATTCTCAGAGTCCTTGACTCAAGGTTCATCGATCTAATCTCATTAGCCATGCTAAATAAAATTCATCCCCAAGAGTAACCGAGAAATCTACCTATTTCCAACTATCATGCTTTTAGACTTATATACACTTCCACTATGTTTTGGGTCCATCATGCTAGCTGCTCATTCAACAACTTCGTGAAAAAGCATATACACCTAAGGCCCTACGCATGCTCCCACTGCATCTCAGGCATACTAGGCTATTTGCTACGTCTACAAGTTTGTTGAATAACTTCTACGTTATATCACCAAGTATACAAAGAACTCACATGGTCAAATGATTATCAATCAAGTGATCCTAAACTTTATCTATAGATAGCTTAGTCATGTGCTTCTTGTTAACTTGATTTAAATGACTTTTGGATATAGAATAGATCAAGCATCTCGTGCTTATCCATTTTGTATTTATGTTATAGATCATATTCATTTTGATAACTCAAGGATGAAATATTACAAACTTTAAATTTAGGAATAACAATTCTCAGATATTTCAATTCTATTCATTATAAATGAAAAACTCGATATCTAGAAACATCCTTGACTGAAATAGAAATAAAGTTCACGCTGTAAGTGAGTACAAAATTTCATCCTTTCAGAATCAAAATTATTTATCAGCTATCCTAAAGTGACATTCTGTAATCTTAATGGTCATTACAAGAACACCATTTATGATTTAAGAATTCATCTCTTAGGATCCCAACCATCTCTCATCTTAAGATCATGTGTATTATCAATGTTAGAACACATCAAGTAGCTATTTCTTTATATGTTAAAGAGAGATAATTACATCTATATTATAAATACCATTATGAAGAACATTTAATGCTCTTCATGAAATCTCCTAAATATTCTAGGACATGTTATTATATTGTTTCCAAGATACTTGTATTTGATATCGATGTCCTTTGAACGTAGTACAGACTTAACTTTTGTTTAGTCATGAGACCATTGAGTAGCAATGTCTCATCTATGCTCTTACGTTGAAACATTCATCAAACATCAACTCTGGATGAGTCTCATTAACTGAAACCTTTGACTAGGTAAAGAAACTATTCATACCCATCTATGGCATGTAGGCCATAATGATTTGGTTATAGGATTCAAGTAGAAAGGCCAAGATAGTTCTAACTATTAAGTCTCATACTAATACACTAATATGAACCAAACTCTTACTGAGTTTCTTCATATTCTATACATTAGTATTTACAGAGATTATAGTATCCATCTTATATGATTGAAATGCCTTAGTGATCAAGGATCTCTCTTGATAAAGTTGCTCATGAAATGTCTCGTTAAAAGACATTACCATAGAATAAGCTTGTATCTCCTTTAACTGTTTGCATAATTCAGGAACCATTATAGCCAATACAAGGTGTTTCACATCCCTCCTTTCCATTTATGAATTTACATACCACCCAACTTGGGCCGATATAATATCTCTTTCAGTGAGCATTTGGCCTATCTACCAAATTCTTTTGATTCATGTCTCAAAACAAATCTTGAGCCCAGTCAAAGAAGTATTTCCTAGATAGCCAGTCCATTTCAAGGATATATCATAGTTTAAATGATTGCTGTTAGTGTTGCTGGAATTAGTTTGTTATTCTGCAACAAGGTCAGTACAAGGTTGAAAATAAAGGTCTTTAAAGCCATTAAACAAATTAATTAATCCTGATCAATTTATGTTGATGATTTTATTGGATTCCTTCAAGATCCACAGCCCTTCAATAATGAGTCGGACTGAGCCCGAACATAGAACCCATTATTGAATGTCTGGTAGGATAGAGTATCCAATCCTTTTCTCAAAATGACTCTTGGTTGATGGACGTATTGGTACTTTACCTATTGTGTTCTTGGGCCTAACTGAATTAGAATAAAACCCGTTGAGTCAAACCGTCATTCCACATGTTAGCCATACTTATAAGTATCTTAATCCTCCATTATAAAAAAAAAGTATCATGACCCTCCAAGGCCTACTGAGAACACAATGTGCCCTGTTAAGCATGTTGTAGATTGTGCTACAATGTATGGCAAAGGTGTAAATCCGAGAATCACTTTTAAGCGACTCAATATTTAATTGATTATTTAAGTATTATCAACTTGTATAATGAATCGGGTGCATGTAATTATTTTAGATATTATGTGTCCATATTCTATATATAAAATGAGGTTCAATGTACAAAATCATAATTTAGAATTTTTATAGGTATTAGCAAATATTAAATATTTAAACCAAATCATATTTGGACCCATAAAATTTTCAAATATGAATTTTTTTAACGTATTCACCGTCATACTTATATATACCAATATGATGCATTGATAATGGCAATTATAATTACTTCTATTATATTTAGCAGAGACACTTGGTGAAATCGCTTAATTTTGACAATTGTGACTTAAAGCCCGTTAAGGCCCAATGGTCAATGACCATTTCACAAAATATACAATTTTGCTCCCACTCGAATTTGGGCATCACTATTACAAAATTTAGCATCCCAACTATAACCGGTATCACGATCTATTTAAGCTAATCTCACATTTTAAATATTTAATTTAATTGAATATTAATACCACGAGTTAAGACTTTAACTTTTATTCCAATTAATTAAAATTACAATTTTAAAATATTAGAATTTATGACACCGAATTAACAAAATAACAAGAATGATATTTTGATACAATTCGGTTCAGTCGTTTTAATTCTTAAAATGGACTTTGAAAAATTTGAATCGTTAGAATTTAATCTCGAATTAAATAAAATACATGTTGATTTTATTAAACAATTCACTTTAAATTATTGATCCCGGATAAATTAAAATATCATCCGATTCAATTGTTTTAACAAAATGAATTAATATTTAAAAATTATTTCGAACTCCCTAGACCCGCGGGCCTGTAAAACCAGACCCACTGCCCGTGGATAGCTTACTATCCACATTGTGGGTAGCTTTCTGTCCACACAGGACGTCCAAATTGGACGCCCAAATAACAATTGGCAGAATCAATTAGATTCTGCCAATTCTGCCAGTATATAATTTTTTTTAACAATTTTTTTATAATATTTTAATTAATTATTTATATTATTAATATAAATTAATTATATTATAAACAAATAATCATAAACTAATTAAAACCCTAATAAACATAAACAAGAACATAGCCTCCAAGATCAAATTAAATAATTTAGGAAAAAAATAAAAACCTCAAATCAATGTTTTTTTGAAACTTTTTCTATCGAAATAAAAAAAGTTCATAAATCAAGAAACTTGATATTTTGACTAAATTACAACTCGATTAATTACAACAATCAATTTATCAAATAGATTTTGTCAATTAATCAACTTAAGGAATAAACAAAGAATCTCAAGAAAGATCTCAAAACTTTTTTCCGTCGAGATGGAAAACCCAAAAAAATCAAGAAAAATCTTAAACAATCCTCTTGATAGAACCAGGCTCAGATACCAATTGAAGGGAATTGTCATCGAAAACATAACCGTGAAGGCGGAATTACCAGTTAAAATTTTCTCGAATTCGAATAAGATCCTCTCAAGAACCATTGATAGGGTTTAAAAGGAATTTTTTTTACAAATAAAACTTACTTGGAATATCTCTTTAAGAGACAACTGCAGTAAAAGCTCTCAAGTGGAAGCTCTCCAATCTCACGTGCACGAACTCCTATCGAACGTGCACCGGTGCTAGCCGTATAGACGAAGAACAAGAGAGAAAACTCCAAGAAAAACCAAAACCCCCTCATCCACCGTAGATGAGAAAAATGTGTATGTGAAAAGGTGGCTGCTCACGTTTTTCCTTCTTGTATTGGATTAGAATACCATTGGGTTTTTGGTTTTTAATTTTGTTTTTATATCCTAATTAACTAATTAGGTTTTAGATTAATTCTAATTAGAAATTGGTCTCTTTAAATTTGTAGTTTAATAATTAAAACCCTTAGTTTAATTCCTTAAACAAAGTTAAATGCCATATTTTATAATTTACAAATTAATCCCTTGAACAAAATTAAAACCTTACATTTAATCAAATTTAATGTCATACTATGTATATTAATTCAATCAACTTAAATAGCTAATTAATTATTTTAGCATGACAATTTTATTGATTAAAATTATTCAATTAAATTATTTAATACATGAATTTATTTAATTATTAATTAAATAAATATCATATATTAATACATTTAATCAACTTAATTTTACTTTAATGAATAACATAAAATACATTATATTATACCATTAACTAAATTACTTGGAGTTAGATTATTCAATTACATTGACTTGACATGTCAATTAATTAATAATCGACTCCTCATCAAGTCTTGTAACATTGCATGTACAAGAAATCCCAGATCAGTAGTTCTAAGAGCACGATCCTTTGGGTCTGTCCATATATCGGCAATGGGAGTCACCCATAGACTGTAAGCGGATTCTAGCAAACCATTACAACCCCCAATTGGAACAGAATACAACCATCTATTAAAGATACTGAACCCAGTAGTTATCTCACAAAGTCCTTTGCCAGCTGACATCAATATAATGAACAAGAGGCATGGTGCTTGTCACCCCTTACGCAGTTCATCGAATTTCTTGATCTAGAATAAAATGATAAAATAAGTCAATGACTTATTGGACGTCCTTATCCCTTTTATTCATCAAGTGGCCGGTGATTCATTTCGGTTTATCAAACCGATGGCAATCCTATCACTTCAACACTACTATTAACATGGTTATGAAACATACCGAGCATACCCGTAGTTGTAATCCAATATTTAAGGACCCGTTAGTAATATGCTACAGCATACTCACTTCCACATTAATAATAAATTGAAATCAAGTCTGTGGACTATTGAGACCTACTCAGCAAACTGTCTATGATATACAACCATGTGACCTTGCTGTATGGAACGGTCCAGCCCCATGTTCTCAACATGTGCCTATGTTCATGATCTACTTTACAAGTGACATATCAACTACATTGTTATAGATCATCCAACATACAAGCCTTTCGTTTTATTCATTCCCATGATTAAAACAGACTTGGGACATTTATGATTATCAATCAGTGAATACTCTACTCATATTATAGCACAATATATATATGCAGTAGATTATTGCCTTTATAATGTGACATTATTAGTATATACATAATGTAAGAACCAATGCCTGAGAACTAGGACACACCAACATTTCCAACATTATATTCTATAGATATTTTTTAGCCAAACTATTCAATTATTTCCAAGGTATTTTATCACTCAAATGACATGTTATCCGACCCACACGGGTCCTTATTCTTTTCAAACGTTCCGTCAATTTGTTGTGTGGAATTTTTTTGTGTGTGACTAAGATTTTATTAGTTCCACTTGCTTTCAAACTTATAACGTCATCACTCTTTCCATCGTTGAATAAGTAATCAAACTACTTTCTACATCTATTACTAAATTTTCTGACTGGTGGTGTTCGGTTAATGAGCAGGATGTGGAGATTCTAGAGCAAGCAGCTTGTATATTCTTTAGGGGATTTGGTCTAGGCAATAATAATTGGGTGTGATGGAAAGTTTGGAGATGCTTCGCAGGTGGTTAGACATGGGTTGGGATTCGTAATAAAGTGAATGGAAAATGATCAATGCCAATATGGGTTCAGCCCAAAGTAGCAGTAGTTGTAAGTTGGAGGAAACCGACTATTGATTGGGTCAAGGTCAATATTGATGCGAGTGTTTTCGAATCATGCAAAAGGTAAGCGGGACACAGTTGTATTATAAGGGGTTCTCCTAGGAAGAGTGTTGGTTTCTCAATTGTTCTTTTTCCGGGTGGTGGTGATGCATTCCTTTTTTGTCTTGGTAAAGGCAATGAGCTGTAGAGAGGAGCTTTACAGGGATGGTGTCAATGTTCCTCACCGTCGCCGGAGGTAGAGAAGAATGGAGGAAAGGATTCTGTGGCTGCTGTTAAAAATGTTTGGCAAGGAAGAAGAAAGGGAAAGAAAGATAATTTAATTAGGTTTTCAGTTGATGTAAAACACAGCCCATGCTAATACCTCAAATCTGAAATCCTCCTAATTGCCTTTTTCTTTGATTAAAAGGTTGAATTGCCTCATTTAACCATGGTTTTTTGTTTCATGTCACAATAATGGTTACATTAGACATGTTTTTACTTTTCTTTCATATATTCATCAATGTTAGCATTAGAATATTTAGTTGAAAATTATTCAATTTATGGTACAACGTCTATTGTTGCCAACCAAATTATTCAATTTATGGTACAACGTCTACAACCAAAGTACAACACCCTCTCTCCGATTCTAGCATCACCACTGGGCGTGCTTAGTTGGCTCAAACTAGAATTTTTTGAGAACTGTTGGATAAACTTAAATTAGTTGAAGTTGAAAGGTCAAGAGTTATGTTGAGTTTGTTCATGGATTTACAAGTTCATGAATTTGTCATTATTATGGTTCATGGATTTGGTTGGTTCATGAATTTAGTTGATACATGTAT
>CATIWQ010023589.1:0-11756 GCA_949673415.1 Euphorbia schlechtendalii
ACCTTTTGCATAACTCATTGGTTATCCTCTCTTTCTTTTGATTTTTCTTTTAATACCCTCATCCTTTATTGATCAATTTCAAAGTATTATGGCTATAGTTTCCCAACACTTTAAACACACTCAATACTTATAGGACTTATTCTAGATTTGCATATAAAACTCATAGTAAGAGTACTACTAGATATTACTCCACTTAAACTTATCGGTAGCATTAAAGTAAAACTATATAACTTATACTAATTCATGTTGCATTGAAATATATATCAAAACTTACTTGGAATGTTGCTCTTGAATGTTACTCACCACTCATCCTTGCCAAATGCTAAATGTTGTGCACTAACATTAAACTTGTAATACCTAACATTCACAATAATCTTGGACAAATGTTAGTAAAGTATATGTACAGATAATGTACAAATAACACGAAAATCAACAAAAATTTTCAAATTCTTCGATTTTTTATTTTATTCAATTTTTTGGATTTTACGAGATTTTTACAAATGCCCCTCCACTCTTAAAGAACACAATGTCCTCATTTGAGACATTTAATAAAAATCAAAATTAAAAACTAGTCTAAAAATTTGAAATAGAAAAAGTAAAGAAAATAGTAAACCCGTTTATTTTGGAGGAGAATCTAGGGCCCGTATCGCGTGATTTCCTTCAAAACAGGAATAGAAGGTTTTGTGTTTAACTTCATGAGCGTGATCTATAGTTGCGGTTCGCGATCTTCTTCAATTCTTCTATTTCTTCAATTTTTTAGACTTAGTACCTAGAAAAACTAAGAAAAACAAATGCATTAAATATAATTACCCATTCTCCGGCAATTTGATTTCTAGAACGCACTTGCCTTCCCCGGCAACGGTGCCAAAAACTTGTTCACCACTTTTCTACTGATAAGTTTAATAACTTGTTCGCGAGGTTTTGGCTTTAAAGTATAGGTGTTGTCAATACCACTTATCAAATAGAATAATGATGATAACTGCAAGTATATGCGATGTAGTTTTAAAAGTTATCGATCCCACAGGGAAGGGCCAATTCTAAAGATCAACAAGAGGAACGGAGCAAGAAAAATAAAATAGATTTGATTTTAGTTAGGAGGATTGGAATGATGGATGAATAGATAAATGTACGAAAGATTAAAGAAGATAAAAATATATAGGTTTTTCCTACGAACAAGTATAGCAAAGAAAACATGCAAAGTTATCAAAGATATTACGTTCACTAGATTAATTTAACAGACTCGGTTATAGACACTCAGATATTCAATTATTCACCGTAGAGAACCACATGAAATGACTTTTCTAAAGCTAGTGCAAATGAATTAATATGATTATATAAACCTGGATAACAATATTACTATGCTTAGTAAGGGTTGCTCTCACATAGCCACATTTAGCAAGTTACCATTCCAAAAATGTTGGCTCACTAAATAGTATTATAATCACAGATCCAGTGATTATACACAACCTCATTAACCCCCAAACTACTCTTAAAGTTAACTCAAAAGCATATAACTTGATTAATATAAAAGACTCAACATAAAATACTCATTATGACACATAGACATATCATAAACTTCGAAATAGAAAGTATAAGTAGAAAGCAAAGCAAAGTTGTAAGGTATGCAAGTGAATGCTAAAGTTGATCAAACCGTATCCACTCTTTAATGGGAATCGTCAATTCCCTCAATTCCTGCGTCTACTTTGAATTCGGTCTCGACTCGTATAGAACCTCCGCTAGGATGCTATTCTTTGTAAATATCAAATAAATGAATGTTGATGAATGAAAACTTTTATTGATAAGTGATTTGCAGTTACACTTATACAACAATCGCTCGAATATGTAGAGAGATCTAATTATCAAAATGAGGATTCGAATCACTTATACATTTTCTCGCTAACGCTTATGAACGTAGTAAAAACTAGATAATTTTACTCTCTTTTTATGCACACACTATATCTCTCACTTTTTCTAATTCCAAATGTCACCATGCACGAAATTTTGAGGTTTGGAGCCCTATTTATAGAGTTCGAAGGGTTACATCTATCCATACGAAGAGTTGTGTCCATTGGTGAAAGATTGCATCACTTCATTATGATTGGCTGAGAAGCTTTAATCTTATCGATAATGGATAGGTACCTTTTCATGATTTGTTAACTTCTAAAAGGTGCCTTTTCAATTGGTAGTTGATGGCGGTTAATGGTGGTTAATCATTCTTATCTGGCGGTTGGTAGTTAAGAAGATTTAACCTAAAAACCATCCAAGTCGCGATCGCGATATACATGTCGCGATCGTGAATACTTGTTTGGTAATTTTCTATTTTGAAGAATACTAAGTCGCAACCGTGAGTGGTTGTCACGACCGTGAAATGTGTTTTTCTTCAGAATTCTCCTTCTAACTTTACCAATCTTTGACAGCTTCGATCCTAAGCTAAATCTTTAAGTTCTACACATCTTTTTGTACCTTTTTCACTCTTTATTTCATAGAATTCTACTTTAGATCATTTTACTCCCAAGGTTTACCTAGATCTGCATTTGCACCAAAAACAACTACATATCACGTGAAATATTTTATATGAAGTATAAAAATGACTTAAACTATAGTGTTTACTATATAAAATTATAATGATAATAAGTGTAATTATACACTCATCAAGCAACGATCTTCTTCTCCTCAAGCGCAAACCTCTAAATTACTTCTTGAATGGCTTTTGCATTTGCTTGAAGAGGAAGGACAATATGATGAATCAACTTTGCAGCCTTGGTTTGGATGGAAGGAAAGATGCTCTCTAGGATGATATGAAGAGCCTTTTAATTCCAAATCCATTGAGTTTTATGCCCATTAGCTAAATGCTGAAGGAAAGGCATAACTTCACCATCATGCAAGTAGAAGGAATGGTGAGAGAGACCATTGATCTTTGCACTTAAATCATCAACACTTTGCTGAAGATCCACTAAGGTATTACTTTACCTTGCTATCACTATGTCTAGCCTCACTGATTACTTTAGCCATTCCGGCAAAAGCTTTAGTAATTTCAACTGTGATATCATCGGTGGCTTCATTCTTCTGAGTAAAAGTAATATCGATGACCTTTTTGGTTGTGCTGTCTATGGCTTTGATGATCTCAGATCTCAACTCTCTCTAGAGTCCTCAATATCCTTGAGAGTTTCAGCCTTAAACTTTATCATAAACTTCCTTACCTCTTTAAGGTCATTTTGGATCCTTCATTGATGCCACATGTAGATTACATTCTGCTTCCTTAGCTCCATTATCTCCTCCTTCAGCCCCATGGAGTATTCTATTTGGCACTTCTCAATGGCAGTCCCCAAGGTGGAAATTACATCCGCTATTTGCCTCTGGGACTCCTCCTTCACCCCATTCTCTTTGTCATGGATCATTCCAAGACCCCTTTCACTAATCTCCAGCTTCTCATTTATTTCAGTCAATGCATCCCTTATATCAATATAGTTTTCAAGCCTTGTCTCCACGAGAGGCTTAAAATGTTGGAGTATATTAGACCTGATTTGACAAGGAAGAGGAATTTTGTAAACCATCTCCATGATTATTTGAGCTTATTCTGTCAGGAGTGAGATGCTCTAAGCAAGCTAGCAATTAAAGGGAATTGATTTGATATCCACCACTGAGTTGTTGAGGTGAAGGGTCATTGTGAGGAGGTCATCAAGGGTTTTGTCCATGTGATGGAGAGAGTTGACAGGTACTTCAACTGCTGTATTGATCCCCTCAGCCAGATCTCCCATCATCCATCCTCTATTGCTGAGGGACTCATCTCCATCAATCCTCTGAGATGGAGGCCTCTAAACCAAAGATAAGATACTAGAGGGATTGGTTAGAGTCCTTAGTTCATAGGGAATTGTTGTAGGCTTCTGGACGGAGGTTGTTTTAATCTAGCTTTAATTTCCTTTGTTATCTCTACTACCTTGAGCTCATTATCCTCCTCCTCATTCACTTCTTCCATCAACACTTCCTCATCCTTCTTCTTTTCCTCCTTATTTTCCTCATCTTCCTTCCTTGTTTCATCTGGCTTCATATTGTGTTTAGCAAATACTGAGTGCGCCATGCTAACAAACTCTGCAGTAAGATCTGATTCTAATGGTTTGACACCCCATTCAACCACTACAATCCTCTACACTTCTTCATTTTGAAGAGCTGCTAAGAACGAATCTTCCTCCTACACATTCTCTTTTAGCAAAGAGCTCCCATCAGACTCTTTTTCTCCTCAACCTCAGACTTTTCCTTCTCCTCAACCTTACCTTCTATACCCTTAACTGCCTCTTGAGCTATGGATAGAGAAACTTCGAGAGGATCCTTAGGTTTGGGAGATCCCTCTAGAGTTGTTGGCACATATTTTGGGGTCTTAAGAGGGGTCATGAAGAGATGGGAGGGATCAAAGACTGATCTATGCTGAACCAGAGGAAGGGATTGAGGTTTCTCTTCAGATTTCTTCTTAAACTGAAAGTTACCTTGGGAGGAGAAGAAGTAGGTGCCAAAGGAAGTGCTCTAGCTGGCAGATCAAAATCTACTGAGGTGCCCTCAAGAACATTTCCATTCACCTCCTTAGAATCCTCCTCTTCTATTTCAGAGGTACTCTTCTCTTTCATCTTCTGAGTAAACTCCTATGGAGCAGGAGTTTTCTTTCTTTCAACAGCTCTCTTGGCCGCATCCTCTATAGCAATCCTAATTGCATCCCCTTTCTTCTAAACTGAGAAGACCTCAATCAGTCTTTGATTAATGGCCTTGATCATATTAGCCTTCTTGGGGTCTTTCTCAGAGATCATAGTTTCCCTATACATTTTGGCATTCTTCTTCTTCCTTCCCCATTCTACCTTCTTCTCCTTCTTTTCTTCTATGTTCTCCTCCTTTCTTCTAATTTCTCCTCCTTCTCTTCTTCATCATCATCACTAGGGATGACCATATTTGGGTCAAATTCTCCCCTCTTCCTTTTGGTTAGAATGCTTATTGGATTCTTATCATCCTCATGATAAGTGTATAATTACACTTATTATCATGACATTTTCAATCATAAAATGATATGGTTTAGTTTCATTTTATACTTCATATAAAAGATTTCACGTAGTATGTAATTGTTTTTGATGCAAATGCAGAAACTAGTTAAATCTTGGGAGTAAAATTATCAAAAGTGGAATTCTATGTAAAAAGAGTGAAAAATGTGCAAAAAGATGCGTGGAATACAAGGATTTGGCTTAGGATCGAAGCTGTTAAAGATTGGTAAAGTTGTGAAGAAGAAATATGAGGAAAAAGACATATCATGATCGTGACACCCATTCACGGTCGCGACTTGTTACTCCTCAAAAGCAGAAAGTGACAAATCATTATTCACGATTACGACATGTGATTCGTGGTCTCGACTTGTGATGGTTATTAGTTATCTCTTTTCAACTACCAACCGCCAGATAACAATGATAAACCGCCATCAATTGCCAACCGAAAAGACACCTTTTAGAAGTCAACCAATCATGAAAATGTGCCTTTCCATTGTAGATGAGGATGAATCTTTGCATCCAATCATAATGCAGTGATGCAACTCTTTGCCAATGGACATGACTCTTCGTTTGGATAGACGCAACCCTTCGCATTTTATAAATAGGGTTCATAACCCAACCATTTTCGTATGTGGGATGTATGGTGCATGGTGTAAGGCATTGAATGATAGTATACATTTATAGATAGAGAGTGAAAATATCTAGATTTCTCTACGTTAAAGTCTTAGCGAGAAATATGTATAAGTGATTCGATTCCTATTTCGATCACTATATTTCTAAACAAATTCAAGCGTTTGTTATATGAGTGTCATTGCAAAGCACTTATCAATAAAATTTTTCATTCTTCAACATTCTTTTATTCAAGATTCACAAAGAATAGCATCCCAGCGGAGGTTCTGTACGAGTCGAGACCGAATTCAAAGTAGACGCAGGAATTGCGAGAATTGATGACTCCCATTATAGAGTGGATATAGTTTGATCAACTTTAGCTTTCACTTGCAGACCTTACTACTTTACTTTGTTTTCTGCTTATACTTTCTATTTCGAAGTTTATGATATGTATATGTGTCATAACGAGTATTTCATCTCGCATCATTTATATTAGTCAAGTTATATGCTTTTGAGTTAACTTTTAGAGTGATTTCAGGGTTAACAAGATTGTTTATAATCACTGGATCTATGATTATAACACTATTTAGCGAGCCACCATTTTTGGAATGGTAACTTGCTAAATATGGCTATGTGAGAGAGACCTGTATTAAACATAGTATTATAGTTATCCAAGTTCTTATAAGTGTCATAATTCATTTACCCTAGACTTAGAAAAGTCATCTCATGTGTTGCTCTGCGGTGAATTATTGAATATTAGGATGTCTTGAAGTTATCTAATGTACGAAATATTTTTGATGATTTTGCATGTTTTTCTCTACTAAACTTGTTCCTAGGAAATATCTATATATTTTACATTTTCCCTATTCTATTCATACATCTATCTATTCATCCGTCTATCATCCAAACACCTCCAATCAAATTACCTATTTCCGTTTACTCCGTAACTCCAGTTGGTCTTTAGAACCAAATCCCTTCCCTGTGGGATCGATATCTTTTAAAACTACATCTAAACTGTATACTTGCAGTGGTCACCATTTTTCTATTTGATAAGCGGTATTGACAACACCTGTTTGTATTTTGAACTTTTATCTTATCAGTAGAAAAGTGGGGAACAAGGTTTTCGGCACCATTACCAAATTTAAGTTTATCGGAATGAGTATAGTCAAAATCTTGTGATCAAATTTTTGGCACCGTTGCCGGGGAAGGCAAGTGCGTTCTAGAGATTTAATTGCTAGAGAACGGGCAATTATATCTATAAAAAAATATTATTATTTATTTCTAATTTTGTTTTTAGTTTTTAAATATTTATATTTTGTTATTAACATATTTTTCTTTCTTATTCATTGCATTTTCTTTCTAGCGTGTGCATGCCAAGTAAGCGTAGTTCGGGAGAAAGTTTGGCGTCTTTTGAATCAGAAATAGAATAATTTGGTAGGACAAGGAAACAGAGAAATAGGAGACAAAGAATAAGGATGGTTGACGAAGATCAACCACAGAATGATTAGCCTCAACCAAGGCTCATGGATTATGTCCTTCCGACCGTCAATAGTAACAATCATGGAATTGCTAGACCTTGAATTAATGCAAATCAGTTTGAAATTAAGCCAACATTACTTCAAATGATTAGCAACAATGTGCAATATTATGATCTACCTAATGAAAATCTGAATCCTCATATCGCAAACTTTCTAGAAGTCTGTGATACTTTCAAAATGCACAATGTTCCTAATAAAGTAGTTAAACTTCGCTTATTCCCATTTACACTCTGTGATAAAGTGAAAGTTTGGTTGAATTCATTACTCCCAAATTCAATCACTACTTGGAATCAATTAGCCCAAGCCTTTTTGACTAAATATTTCCCTTTAGCCAAAATCGCAAGACTCATTAAAGAAATCACTTCTTTTACTCAAAAGGATAGTGAATCCTTGTAAGAAGCCTGGGAACGTTATAAGGAACTTCGGCGAGTTTGTCCTCATCATGGTTTACCCTAGAAGGTGATTCTGCAAACTTTTTACAACGGAATAAATCATGCAATAAGAGGACCAATTGATGCTATGGCTGTGGGATCTCTTTTGAAGAAAACTAGTCAAGAAGCTTTTGATCCTTTGGAAGATATGGCAAATAACAATAGTATGTGGCCAGTGGAGAGAGAATAAGTAAGTACTACTAATCCTACTCATTCGCATGCTACATTTACATCTTCTAGTTCAGTTAAAAAGGTTAATGAATTAGACTCTATTTATGTTATGCAAGCGTAAATATCTGCATTATCTCATAAGATTGATAACATACATATAAATAAGAATAAGTCTTTGACATGTGAAAATTGTGGTTAAATCGGACACATTGCTTTTGAGTGTAACTTTAACCCATGTGTAGGGGAGCAATTAAGTTATGTTCAAAGTCAAGGGAATTCTTATGGCAATAATGGAAATAACTATAGGAAATCTAATTGGAAGTATGGTGATAATAAAAAAAGAATTATCAGAATACTAATAGAATAGGGCAATTAACAAGTAAGATAGATAAGTTTCTGGAAGGAGTTTGTAATAAGCAATCAGAGTCTGAGGAATGTTACAAAAAGTTAGAGAATAAGATGGATCAAATGTTTAAAAATCAATCATCTTCTATTCATAATTTGGAGATACAAGTGGGTCAATTGGCAAGTGCTATTCCATATAGAGGCAAAGGTCATTTACCTAGTAACATAGAAGGAAATCCTAAGGAAAATGTGCATGCTATAGCCCTTCATAGTGGAAAATTACTAGAAAAATCAAATCCTTCTGGTATGCTTGCTAATGATGTTGTTGAAGTACCGGATGAATATCCGAGTAAATCAAATAATAAAGCAGGAGAGGATGAACAACCTAAATTCGGAAAGGTTGATCCCCCTCAACCACCATTTCCACAAAGAATGAAGAAGAAGAATGAGGATAAGCAATTCATCGAGTTCATCAACAAACTTTAATGTCTGGAAATCAATCTTTCGTTCATTGAAGCCATTACACAGATTCCTAACTACGGTAAGTTTATTAAAGAACTTTTATCTCGTAAACGTAGTTTAGAAGGAATATCGAAAGTATCTTTAACTGAAGATTGTAGCAAAATAATAACTGCTAAAATGCCCACTAAACTTAAAGATCCTGGAAGTTTCATGATACCGTTTAAACTTGGAAACATTTATTTTCCAAAATGTTTATGTGATCTTGGGGCTAGTATAAATCTTATGCCTTTATTGATCTTCAAAGAGTTAAAGCTTAACGATGAAGTTGAAAGGACAAATATTGTCTTGCAATTGGCTGACCAGTCTATGAAATGTCCTTATAGCATAATAGAAGATGTGCTAGTTAAAGTGGATAAATTTGTTTTTCCAAACTTTGTTGTGTTAGATTTTGCATATGATGAAAAGTGTCCTTTAATCTTAGGAAGACCTTTTATGCATACTGGCAAAGCATTGATAGATGTATCAGAAGGCAAAATTATGTTAAGGATAGGTGATGATACTGTTGAATTTAACATGGATAAGGATGATAAATACCCAATGGATGAAGATATATGCATGAAACTTGACTTGATTGATGCTTGCATCCAAGAAGTTGTTTAGTTGGATTTCATCCATGAATATGAAGTCAAGGGGTTGAAAAACTCCATTGATCACTAAATCTCTTATGTTTTCCTAAAACTATTTATATAGTATTAAATAGTAGTATATTTTTATTGTTTAATGTATGTTAAGTTAGTGTGGTTTTACAAAATAAAATAAAAGAAAGAAGTAAATTCTTTGGATTTTGAACATATCGCTACCGCGACCTGTATCACGCTCGTGATTTAAGTTTTAAAAACTTTCTATTTCTATATGGACAAAGTCACGATTGTGACTATCTTTCACGATCATGACTGGTGCGATTTTACAACAGTTATTGCTTTAACGGCTCTATTTCTAACGGTTATAAATCAAATATATCCGTTGAAACAGCCATAATTACCCAATTTCCTATATATATGACTATTTTCCTAAGTGATTTTCACAAATCAATTTCTCTTTTACACAAACATAAACTCTTGAAACAAGTTTTCTCTGTTTTTCCAAATCAAACACAAATCTTTCTTTCTTAAATTCAATGGCTCCTAACAAGTCTGCAGCAACTAAGGGGAAGAACAAATTGGTCAACCAACAAAATAAGTATGGATGCCCTTTTCCAATTTATATTGAAGAAGAAGTTGAAAGATACTTGAGAATCAAGAACTTTGATTTCCAAGGTACACTTTTCTACGATCCTACTTTTGCTATTGATGCTGGGATTCATGCGGAAGTAGAGGAGTATTTTTTGCTGTTTGGATTGGAAAGGTTTGTGAATATGCATTTCTGTTTATCGAGGAATGGGTCCTTGAATTCTTGGTTACTATTGCGAAAGATGGGAACTTTATGAAAAGGAAATTCAGGAATGAAGGTGAAGAATACAAGTTTACCTTAATGGATTTGAATAACTGGTTTAGTTCGGGAGAAAGTTTTGAGGATATTGAGAAAGATGAAGATTATGATTTAACGGATGTTTGGACTGAGTTAATGGGATTAGATCGATATGATGTCAAAAACTTATCCAAGAAAAACATTCAGAGTAATAGCCTTCTCTACCTTCACAAGTTTATTTCTCAAAGTCTTTTCTTTTGACACGAAACTACTATTGGAATGCGCGGTTTCGCAATTTCATCCAACATTTCCTATATATATATGATGGAATCCATCACTAGTCTCACCACACATAAAAAGGCTAAAGTTGGAGGTGCAAATAAGATTTGCGGGATAATTTTGGGGGCAAAGAACCAACTACCATATCAATATAGTCTAAGGGAGAAATTTAACTTTATGGAAGGAGTGTATTGGAAGAGAGTAGGATTGGTCAAAGAAGATGAAGGAAAATTTACGTTTTTACCGTATGGAGTAAGGGTAAGGAAGCTAAGATCGACAGATGGATCTACTTCTTGAGAAAGCAAACATGATGAAGATATTGAAGAAGTGCAAATCGGAAGTAGTGGTTCCAGACAAGCCTCTGGGAGTACAAATGATACTTGGAGAGGAAAGTTCATAAAAGATGTTGACCAAGCATGCCTTGACATTGCCTCCATACAACAAGATGTTCATCAACTAATGAAATCCAACATTTCATTGAACAGCAAGTTAAATATATACTTCATAATGAAGAATTTGGATATCTCACCGAGTCCTCCATATTCAAGTTCGGATGATTAAAACGTGTTCAATTTCTTTTTCTTTTATTTTATTTTCTTTTCAGTTGTGTGTGTTAATTTAGATTTTCAATTTTAATAAAGTCTTCCACAATGAGGACATTATGTTCTTTAGTGTGGGGGGCATTTATAAAAAATCCCGAAAATCCAAGAAAATTAAACAAAAATGAAAAATTCAAAGGCTTTGAAAATTTTTCTTGATTTTTGTTTTATTTGTACATTATCCATATCTATACTATACTAACATATGTTCCAAGGTTATTTTGAGTGTTAGGTATTTCAAGTTTGATGTTAGTGCATATTTTGAACAAAATATTTCGAGTATGACCACACATTGAGAGTGTGAGCATTTTGGCACAACATTTAGCATTTGGCAAGGATGAGTTGTGAGTAACATTCAATAGCAACATTCCAAGTAAGTTTCGATATATATTTCAATGCAACATGAATTAGTATAAGTAATATAGTTTTAGTTTAATGCTACCGATAAGTTACTAGTGGAGTAATATCTAGTAGTGTTCTTACTATGAGTTTTATATGCAATTCTCGAATACATACTATAAGTATTAAGTGTATTTAAAATGTTGGGAAACTATAGCCATAATAATTTGAAAGTGTTCAATAAAGGATGAGGGTATTAAGAGAGAAAAATCAAAAGAAAGAGAGGATAACCAATGAGTTATGCAAAAGGTGAGGAATGGTACGGAGCAGAAACTATAACCATTCAATGAGTGAAAAAAAGAAAAGTAGCATAGCATGAAAAATGGGTGCAAAGTACAAATCTGTACTTCAAAAACATATGCTTAAAAGAAAAAAATGAGAGAAAGTGGTATGGAGCATAAAATGCAACCACTAAAAAAAGGGGAGAGTGGTATG
>CATIWQ010023609.1:0-23879 GCA_949673415.1 Euphorbia schlechtendalii
GGGGGAATCTGGAGTTTAGGGACAAGTTCAGGGGAAAATTGAGAACTTTTAAACAAGTTCAGGAGGGTATTGAGAACATTTCAAAGTTCAGGAGGGAATCCGGAATTTAGGGACAAGTTCAGGGGGTTCAAGATGCATTAGGCCTTACTGTTTTGATTGATTTAGTTTGACATATGTATACTAACATTTAATAAAGTAATATAATGTCCAAGAAGGTAACAAATTTCATAGCACATTGATTAAATTGTTAATGATTTATTAAGAGTACCTAAACTCAATATTCCAGAGAGTACAATGTTTTTCTATAACCATCACCCTCATTTTCTATTATCCAAATTAAATTCACTTTGAAATAATAATAATAATAATTTATTATTAACTAACAAAAAGAATAACAAAACAAAAATTAAAAACAATACAAAAATGAAAAATGATATATTCTATTATATTCTTCAAATATGGGAAATAGATCATTTCCCGTATCCGTTCCTAAAAACCGGGGAATGTTTAACTTGATCATTTTCATTTTGAAAAATACTTTAAAATAGAAAATCATTGAACTTGCCCTAATACAGAAAAACTACTAACGAATCTCATAGCACAAAAAATTCACTTTTATATTAAATTAAGGACCAGCCACCAGCATAGGTTTGATGTACAATGATATATGAACTATAATTAAAAGGTGCCCAATTTTTTTTATTACCTCCATCGATCTATAAACTTTAAAAAATTTTTAAATTTATTTAATTTTAACAAGTTAAATTATATTAATAACTTCGAATAAAAACTTTAATATGTTAATTTTTACTTTACATTTATTCAAATATTTCAATTTTGATAAATTTTTTTATAAAATGAAATTATTTCTTATTTTACTCATGACTATCAAAAGACCATAACAGAAATTACATTAACTACACCACATTCACAACAAAAACCCCTTTTGCCTAAAAAAAGTTGAAAACTTATTCAACACGCATTCCTTGATAATTATAAAATACAATGGCCAATTGGCACATTTAATTGAAGATATAAAAAAATTTATTAAATATCTAGAAAGGTAGATGTAAAAACAATTATTTATTTTGAGTGCAAATTATTTATTCACACATTTATAGACTTTGTTTTGTTTGTGCAACGTGACAATCAATCAAACGGCTAGGCTGTTCACAAATAGAGCCGAAGAAAAAGGCTAAGACCCATAATTACACGTGGCAAGATCCTTTAACTTTATCTCAAACCCTCAGGTGACACGTAACCATGAAAGCCTTTATGAGTAACACGTGGTGTTATATAATTGGCTGTGACGGAGGACCGGTGCTGCTGACGCATGACGTCGTTGTCAGAGAGAGCTCCCCAAAAAAGAAGTGGGTTGTGATGGACTAATCACTTCGAGACAAAGCCTTGATCAAAGTAACGTTTTTACATTTTTGACCTCAACTCAACCGTTAAACTACCAATAATACCACTGTTTCTTTATTCCTATCCATTCTTTCCTACTAATATAATGACGATTATACCCTAATATATTTTTTCTTAATATTCGTAATTATTGTCATTGACAGTATTATTTTACGATAAAACAATATGCAAATAACTAACGTTATTAATATAAATTATAGTTATATAATCATTATATCACAAACTATATTATAACATAAAAAGTTTAATTTTTTTGAATTAAACACTTAAAATTGAATGATGTTTTCTTGGAAAAAGTTTTTGAATTTGACGTTTAAACTAACAAATTATGCGTTAAATTATGATTGGCTAAATAAATAAGATCTATTTAATTTACGTACTTTAGAATTTTATAATAATTATTGCATATTTAATGTATAGTTAAGAGGAAATATAACATAACTTTTCTAAAATGGGATAATATTTAATAAAACAAAATTTTTACGTTGCATATAACGTGTCAGCTCATATTTGTCTAATGTCAATGGCAAAACTCTTTAATTTTCAAGGAGAAAATAAGATGCTTACCCTAGCATTCATAGGCTATGGATTCATTTTAATTTTTATATATGGATTTGGTGTTTATTCTTAAACTAATCCTTATATGTTTTGACGTTAAAATTTTTTATATCCTACCTATTAGTGTAGGATAGGGATGGTAACGGGCTGGATTCGGGCCGGGTCCAGCTTGGACCCGTCCAGATCCGTTTAAGTGTATAAGATCCGGATCCGTTTGATTCATAATTTAAAGATCTAAATCCATATCCAATGGATTCGGGTCCATAAACACGGATCCAAAACGGGTCCATTTAATTAATATCAAATTTTTAGTTTCAGTTTTCATACTTGTACATTTCACCTTATTTTTAATAGTTTATATGCTCATTTAATTACGTCAAGCAATTGGACTTACGTGGATCTCAAATAGTCTTCACTATCCAATATTTTTGAGATAAATAATAAATAAAAAAGTAAAATTAATCTTTAATTACGGATCTGGGTCTGAATCCGGGTTTCATTGTAAAATTTGGATCCGGATCCGATTTTTTGAACCCGAATCCGATCCAGATCCGACGGATCTATAAAATTAAAATTCAGATCTTAAAAAACGGATTCGCATCCACAGATCCGGGCCGAGTCCAGGATCCGTTAGCATCCCTAGTTTAGGACACTATGAGCTTCAAAAATAATGCTCACTTATTTTAACTTTAGTTTTGTAGTGTAATAATTTTTGTAATTACAGCTTGTAAAATAATTATTCAGTGATAGTAAAAAATGCTTATAATTATCATTTGTTGTCAAAAAATAAAAATATACGGTTAAAAAACTTCACGAACACGGTTAAATTTATTGTTTATTTACATTAATAACAAAAGGAACCATGGCTTTTTTTTCAAAGTGATTTTTACAGAAAGTTAATCAAATTAAAATCAAACTATACATTATTATGATCATATTGGATGAAGTGAAATTAAATTGAATCGAAATTAAGTTAAAGAGAATAGTGAATTTAATACTTTTTTCTTATGAAGTTTGAAGAAGTTAAAATTCGATTTTAAATTATCTTCTACATAATTTTAATAAATATAACAACTAAGCTAAGCTCAGACGATGGATGAATAATTTCGATGGTATAATTATACAAATCAATCATACAAATTGGAATTAGATTCCAAGAATAAAATGGATAACATAATAATACCTCGAGAGGTTCCAATCGTGGGGCCTACTCACTTTTCATTACCTACTGCTCTTTTAACCATTTAGTCCTCCAATTGTAAATTTTATCATAGAAAATATAAGAAGGGCATCTAATGCCAAAAATCACAAACTCATTTTCACACGAGGGTTTTTTGGTCTTTCCAGGGGCACAATCACACCACAAAAAGGAGTTTAATTAACGACTTAGCGTGTTGAAATTGGCTACTTGTTATGAAAAAAGGACTTGTTTTTTGTTGAGTAGAATTATGCCTTCCTACCCTTTAATCTAAAATATGTAATTCGCATAGTTTTCAGAACCGGACCGGTAATCGAATTGGTGAAGATGGTGGTTCATGAATTTAAGGTTCAATCGGATTAAATCGATGGTCGAACCGGATTTTCTAAAAATTAAAAAAATATTCTTTAAATAAGATATGGTGAATTTATTTACACAATACATTAAATAAATAAAGTAAATACTTAATTTAAAATTAAATAAAAGTTTTATATAGATATTATAAAAGAAATATAATACAAATATGTATTAAATAAGTGTTGCAGTTGAGTGGTAGACATAATTGATAATAAACTGAAGGTCCTGAGTTCGATTCCTGCCTATTGCAAAAAATTTAAAAAAATCATTTTTAACAAGTATAAGTGAACCGGTCGATTAGAATAACCGATTTCCGGTTCAACCCGATCCGACCGGCCGGTCCGGTTCGATTTTCAAAACCATGGTAATTAGTAAATAAAAAGCACTATTATATCTTTATAACTTACGTTGCCCCTTCAAATCCTTTCATTATGCACTCCCTTCAAAATGGCATTCCAATCAAAGTTATTTGTATGCACTAAATAGATTTTTTTATAATAATGTTATAAACATGTTTTCGAATTTTGTAGACTCAAATTCGTTGATGAAATTCCAATTTTACAAATCTGACACATATTCAGATTCAACTTGTAAAAAATAAATGTGAATCTATATTTGTAAGGATTCATCAAAATAACCGTAAAAATGAATAATCTTATACTCCGTTAATCTCTATTCAATATATCATCTTTAATCTCTGAAACTCTATTCAATGTATCATCTTTAATCTTTGATAACTCGTTTGAGTTGTTATTGTTTTCCTATACTAGTTTCTAAACATTAAATTGATACCATGAGTGAGGATAAACAAACATCTGAAATAAGTTATGCAAATTCATGATTGTGCTATTTTTTTTTCTAATATTACCTCTGCTCCTTTTTGTCTGTCTTTCTGTATTTTTTATCTAAATGGATAAATTTTTTTTTATCACAATATTAAAATAAGAAAATGATTAGATGACTAACTTTTCATTTATATTTTACATTAAATATTTTTTTCTCAATTGTCGATCTATAATTTTCCCTATATATTATCTTATCCTAATTAGTATAAGGATGAAAATGTGTTAATAACCATGATTAACAAGTTACAGGAAACCAAATTAAAAAAAAAAGTTAAAAGAAATTGACAAACTATAAGCTCGACACACAATAAATTTAAAATATAAGGGGTTAAGTATGATATATTCCCAATACTAATTGTTAACAAGTTTAATTGCTTTTATCATTAATTAATTAACTTATTAAATTTTAGATTTATATATTTATAATATATGATGGTATGGATAGAGATAATGGCCTACACTAGCAGACATTTCTACAACCATATTCTACTCATCTTTCTTTCTCAGATTCTTTTTTTGTTAGTGTGTCGATGAATCCTCTCTTCTTCCCTTCTTTCTCTCTTACTTCTACTTCTTCTACTGTTTACAGCTTCGATAATCCTTTCGTTCTATGGTTTCTGATTGCATTCTCATTCAGTTGTTGATATCGTCGGGAAATTTGCAAGGAATTGAAGAATTGTAGACTTGTGATTGTAAATTAGGCCTGTTTTGTTTTATTTGCAGTGCTGAATTTCGAATTTGGAAAAATTCGACTTGTGGTTGGAATTAGAAACTCGGAATCTGAGATGATTCTTTGATTCTTTCTCATTGATGTGCCTTATCTTTGTTCAATTCAGCATACTCTAATCTGAATTTGTTGTTCCTGTTGTTGGATAAGATAGCATCTTTTTCTTCTCCTTTCAATTCCACTTGTTTATATTCAATTTTTTTTTGTCTGGTTAGGTGGAATTTACTCTTTTTTGCGCCTTTTTTTCTTCTTCTTAGTTAGAATTCTCTTCAAAGTTCGGTGTTACTATACAAAATTTTTTTCTGTAGATTTGATAGTGGGTCTTTTTCTCCCTATCTTCCCCACCTTTTTTTAGTTTTCCTACCTGGAATTAGCAGTAAGACCCACTTTTCCCTTGCTACTGTTTCTTATTAGCTTTGTTTGGCCACTGTTTTGGATGAGTCTGCTTCATGTGTTTGGGTTTGGTTTAAAGGTAGGGCATCTTGTTTGGTTGTTATGTTGCTGGATAGTATCTGTAATTTCAATGAACTGGTTCATTAATGGTGAAATTGTGGAGACCAAAGCTGGTTTCCTTTCTGATGGTGGTGCTGGTAAGATGTGGTTTAAGGTCTGGGAGAAGATCTCTGTGATTGGTTGCAGGATTCACCATCTTTATCACCAGTACATCGGGTCGAAAAGAGTTAAGAAAACATGGTGGAAAAAGCTGTTATTGGCCTGGATAATTGGCTGGATCATGGTTTCTGTGTGGATCTTATGGTATATGAGCTCACAAGCAAGTGACAAGCGGAAAGAGACTCTTGCTAGCATGTGTGATGAAAGGGCTAGGATGCTTCAGGACCAGTTTAATGTGAGCTTGAATCATATTCAGGCCATGTCCATTTTGATCTCAGCTTTTCACCATGGCAAGAACCCTTCTGCCATTGATCAGGTTATTTAGATCTCCTTTCACATCTCAGAATCACAATTCAATATTTCAATTCCCTTTTATGTCAATTTGAGAGTTAGCTCATTCAACTATAATATGATTGCATCATTGACTGTGTTAAATTTGGTCAGATCTATTAATTCTTCTGAATTGATTGCTATTTTCCGGTCAAAAACACAAACTTACTTCGTTATTGTAGAGGACTTTTGCAAGGTATACAGAGAGAACTGCTTTTGAGAGGCCCCTTACTAGTGGAGTGGCATATGCTGTAAGGGTACTCCACTCCGAAAGGGAACGATTCGAGAAACAACAAGGCTGGACTATTAAAAGGATGGATACCCTAGAACAAAATCCAGTGCACAAGGATGACTATAACCCAGAAGTATTGGAACCATCCCCAATCCAACAAGAATATGCCCCTGTCATCTTTGCACAAGATACCATTTCTCATGTGGTTTCCCTTGATATGCTGTCTGGAACAGTAAGAACTTTTCTTTGTTCTTCATGTTTGTGGAATTTTCCAGTCAATATGCGGCACATTTGAATGAAATGAATGTCACATATTGGTTGCTACATGTGGTGCTGATGCTTATTTGTAGATTCTGAATATGCCTTGTCCTTGCAGGAAGACCGCGAAAATGTGTTGCGTGCTAGGGAATCGGGAACAGGGGTCCTAACTGCCCCGTTCAGGTTACTGAAAACTAACCGCCTTGGGGTGATTTTGACATTTGCTGTTTACAAAAGAGAGCTCCCCTCTAATGCAACTCCAAATGAAAGGATTCAAGCTACTGATGGGTATGATTGTAAATTTGATAGGAAAAGTTTCTTATATTTTCCTTCCCTTATTTCACTCCCAAATAAGTGCTATAAAATTGGTGTGAATACCTGTTTTTTCCATGGATTGGGTTCTTGTACACCTTTTTCATTGATTGAGTTCATATACAATGAACAGATAGATATGTGTATATCCACAACAAGTTAATAAGAAAACTAACATAATGTAAGAGTGAGTTTGAAAATAGATAGATAGTACAAGTTAGCATTTTTGTTTCAAAGTCTGACAAATTCAACAATAGTCACAGTATACATCTGTCAATCAATAAATGAACATAGGAGCAATGTATCCATTTTACACTTGCCAGATCCACATGGAACAGGATAATTGTAAAATTTTCCTCAAGAATAATAGCTCAAGACCATTTTTGGGCAACTTCAGTGTAATTCATTTCATTTGTTAGAACAAGCAATTTTATTGTCAATGGCAGTCTCAGATGTTTATATACACTAATTGTGTGTTTAACAAAAATAAGAAATAAGCCAAGAGTTCAAATCCTAACTGTAATATTTATTGTTGAAATTTCTATGCATGATAAAATATGATATTATTGCATTATTCATAGAAATTCTAACAGTTTTTGTGCTTCTTCCAATCAGGTATCTTGGAGGAGTCTTTGATATTGAATCACTTGTAGAAAAGCTGCTTCAGCAGCTTGCAAGCAAGCAAACTATCCTAGTGGATGTGTATGATACCACTAATCAATCTCAACCCATCAGCATGTATGGCTCAAATGTATCAGAAGATCGGTTGCAACATTTTAGCAGTCTTAATTTTGGCGACCCCCATAGGAAACATGAGATGCATTGCAGGTACTACAAAAAACTATTTCTTCTTTAATTTTGTGTAAAATTAAGAATGTTAATGGTTAAAATGGATGTTAATATTAAGTTTTTCCAATTTTCCATTTTGCAGGTTCAAACAGAAAGCACCATGGCCATGGGCGGCTCTAACAACCTCTTTCGGCGTCCTTGTGATTGCTTTACTCATTGGACAAATATTTCACGCAACTGTTAATCGAATTGCCAAGGTTGAAGATGATTATCAGAAAATGATGGAACTTAAGAAAAAAGCTGAGGTCGCTGATATTGCAAAGTCTCAGGTTATTTGATGCTTTTTATTTTACTCGGCTACAGTTCTTTTATCATTACAATTCTAAATAATCTAATAAAAATTCATTTTTTACAGTTTCTTGCTACAGTTTCCCATGAAATCAGAACTCCGATGAATGGTGTTTTAGGTGAGTTGTGAAAATCTCAGTTTTCGTCTGATAAGAACTACAAAATTATATTATTTATTACCTCACGGTTGTATATTTCTGCTTATTTTCTTACAGGAATGTTAGATATGCTCGTGGACACTGATTTAGATGTAACTCAACAAGATTATGTCAGGACTGCACAAGCCAGTGGAAAAGCTCTGGTTTCCTTAATCAACGAAGTCTTAGATCAAGCTAAAATTGAATCTGGAAAACTCGAGCTCGAGAATGTGCAGTTCAATCTGCGAGCAATTCTGGATGATGTAATGTCACTCTTTTCTGACAAGTCTCAGGGCAAAGGAGTAGAGGTAATATGTGTTTGCTTAGCTGGTAAAAATTCCCAAAATGTAATTTCTTCATCTAATACGAGATTCCTTATGTCCAGTTGGCAGTCTATATCTCTGACAATGTTCCTGAATTTCTCATCGGTGATCCAGGGAGGTTTCGCCAAATCATCATCAATCTAATGGGGAACTCAATTAAAGTAAGTATCCACCTTTAGTATAAAAGCACTTTTTTTTTTTAATTCTTAGTGTAATATAGTACAAAAATGAACCTGATTTTGGTTTTATTTTTGTCAGTTCACTCAACAAGGTCACATCTTTGTGACTGTTCATCTCGTGGACGAAGTTCTTGACTCTTCTGATGAGATGAAATCACCAAAGAACACATTAAGCGGTTTCCCTGTGGCAGATCGGCGCCACAGTTGGGCAAAATTCAGGACTTTAAGTTCAGAAGGATCTGTTCCCTCTTGTTTGCCATCATTTATCAATTTAATAGTCTCTGTAGAGGATACAGGGGAAGGAATCCCTCTCGAAGCCCAACCCCGCATTTTCATTCGTTACATGCAAGTGGGCCCATCCACGTACCGAAAATATGGAGGAACTGGCATTGGCCTTAGCATAAGCAAGTGCTTGGTTGGGCTCATGAATGGCGAAATTGGATTCGTGAGCATACCCAAGGTGGGGACCACCTTCACATTCACCGCTGTTTTCGCCAACGGTTGCTCGAGCAATAACGAGTTTAGAACCCAGAAAACCAGCAATCAATCTAGCATCGTAAATCCGGAATTCCAGGGCATGACGGCTTTAGTCGTGGACGCCAGAAGTGTCCGGGCCAAGGTCTCGAGATATCACGTCCAGCGGCTCGGAATAAATGTTCGACTTGTTTCCGATTTAAACGAAGCTCTATGTATAGTAACCTGTGAGAACACGCTCATCAACGTGGTTCTTATCGAACAGGAAGTTTGGGACAGGGATTTAAGCGATTCGACTCGTTTCGTCAACAATTTATCGAAACCCGGCCACGGTGGAAGCTCTCCAAAACTGTTCATTTTAGCTAATTCCGCGAATTCTTCTAGAACAAACGGTGTATATACCCCGAACGTGATAATGAAGCCGTTGAGGGCAAGCATGTTGGCCGCGTCTTTGCAACGAGCGATGGGAGTTGGAAACAAGGGAATTCCGCGAAATGGGGAGCTCTCGAATCTTCTACTCGGAAGAAGAATTCTGATAGTAGATGATAATGCTGTGAACCTTAAAGTAGCAGCTGGTGCTTTGAAGAAGTATGGAGCTGAAGTTGTGTGTGCAGGAAGTGGGGAAAAGGCGATTAAGCTGTTAACTCCGCCCCACCAATTTGATGCCTGCTTCATGGATATCCAAATGCCTGAAATGGACGGGTATGCCTGAATTATTTCTCTTTTATCTAACTTCCCAGTCACTTTTTTCTGTTGGTTTAATGATATTAGATTTATGGCGAAATACATGAAGCCCTGAATTTGGCAAAAGTGCACGAATTTGCCCCCTCAACTTCACGTCTGAACTTCTGGCTGGAGGGAAAAAAATTAGGAAAATGGCATCTTTGAAAAGTCAAACCGACTAGAATCTGGTGCACTTTTGCCAACTTTTGAAAGTGAAAATTGTCAAGTTCAGGGGGTGGTTGTTTTTCGCATGCCCAGGAGTTCATATATTAGCAGAAAAAGCGGTCTCATGAACAAATTTGACTTACAAAACCCTTTTATATTCATTTGATGCTAAATAATTCTGAGAACTATCATTCATTTCCTTGCCTCTTAGGTTTCAAGCTACAGTGAGAATTCGTGACAAGGAACATAAGTTCAGCAATATTATGCAAAATGGACACATTTCCTCTGCAGTAGCTTCCGAGAATCGGGTCAACATACATGTGCCCATTCTTGCAATGACTGCTGACGTCATCCAGGCTACCCATGAGGAGTGCCTAAAATACGGAATGGATGGCTATGTGTCTAAGCCATTTGAAGCTGAACATCTGTACAGGGAAGTTTCGCGATTTTTTCAGCCTACTTCCGATGTCATTTTATAGAAGTTCAGCATCTACTCGTAACACGCTCGAAACATGGGCCCCAACAATCTTCTTCGTTTTCTCCCAAGAGTATGTCTTCGATTCTCCAGAAACTGATATAACTACTTTACGCTGTTAACTGAACTCCCCTTGACATTGTCTGAAAAAATATTGCAACAGGGAAAAACATGATTGTAAATAGAAGAAGCCAAGAGGGATTGGTGCTCGAGTAAACCCGGTTCGTTTTTTCACCTGTAAATTTCGATATGTTCGTTTAGCAGCTGTTTGGTAGGGATTTGGTCAAAGTGAGAAGTTGTGCAGAGAAAGAGAGACAAGAGTTTGTAGATTAGGACATTGAATTTGATAATCTGAGGCCACTTTCATATATGCAGATTGCGGTTCTTCTTCTACTTGTAGTAATAAAAAGAAGGATCGATAGAATTTTCTCTCTTTCTTTGACGATTATCTGTTCGTATTATAGATAAGATTTAGATTCGGTTGGAAATTGGAGCTTCTCGGCAAGGAAAGAGAGAATGCATGTATATCTTGTATATTTTGTCATTAATAAGATGTTGATGTGTAGTTGTATATCTTCTTCTATTTGTAGTTGGAACAATTTGTTATACTTAAAATTGATTTAACTTGTATAGTAGATTACTAGCTGTACCAAATTTGAGAAATACATGTTCTGGTTTGAACACCTAGGTAGCACGGAAAAGGGAACGGAAACTTTTCCATTTTGAGGAAACGCATACTGGAAATGTCAAATATAACGTGATTTCAGGTTTCCGATACGGAAGCAGAAACGGGGAAACGTTAATGTTTAGGAGTTTCCGTGCTTCCTAAACACTTGTTTCAGTTATTATGTATTTATAATGTTTTAGGAAAACCTTCCCGGTTTCTCCTAGTTGGGGTTTTGACCGACTAGGTGGTTTTTGATGGTGGGTTGTTGAAAAATTTTCAAGCTTATGTTTTTGGAAATCGGTGTCTGGACGATTGCTTAGACAAGATTTTTTAGAATTATAAAAAAAATTCGTTCTTTCTTAAACAATTATAATTTACTCAAAAAATTTTAATATATTAACATTATATATCATGTGTATAAAAATATTTTTCTAAAGCTTGTTGCTGTTTATTTGCAAACCCGTCTGTGCAATAACTAGAAGCTTTCTACATATTGGCACTATGAAATTTACCTGAAATTTTTTTGTGTCCGTAATGAAATTTTCGTTGGTACATTCAAAACACTAAATTAGCAATTTCTGGGTACATAATAATTTAGGCAGCGTTAAAAAAACGCAGGAGCAGTTTAGATAAGGTACATTGGCAGAGCAGACAAACAAATCTTTAAATTCCTAATCACGTCATAACTTTCAATCTCAGCCGTTGGATCATATAAAACGAACCCCTTTTTCTATTTTCTACGTTTCTCTTTGCTCTCGCAAATTTCTCTGCCAAATCAAAGTTAGCTGTGGGCTAACAAGCAGCTAAGTCGAGAGCCGAGAGAAAACTCCGTTTCAGATTCCGATCTCAACGATATGGATCCCGATGCGGTGGCCAAGGCGTTCGTCGAGCACTACTATTCGACTTTCGATGCGAATCGTGCTGGATTGGCGAATCTTTATCAGGAAGGATCGATGCTGACTTTTGAAGGCCAGAAGATCCAGGGATCCCAAAACATCGTTGCCAAGCTCACTAGCCTTCCTTTCCAGCAGTGCCAGCATAGCATCACTACTGTTGATTGTCAGCCTTCCGGTCCCGCCGGTGGCATGCTTGTCTTTGTCTCCGGTAACCTCAAGCTCACCGGCGAACAGCACGCTCTCAAGTTTAGCCAGGTAACGATAGTAAATGATTTTTGTATATCTCTATTTGATGTTATTTGATCTGCTGTTGGAATGTGCTGGATCGTGTTTGCTAGGGTTTTAGATAATTGAAATGAGTTTTGATCGATGGATTGGCTAACTACTATGGTGCTTGTGGATGGATTTGGAGTTGGAAATCCCGATCTCCTTGAGATTGAATTTAAATGATTTATATAGAGGATTTTGATTCGTGAACTTCATTTATGGAGATTTACTAATATTGTGTGTACGTGTAGATATAGCTTTAGATTGGATGATCTTGGGTTTTAGATGTATGCTTGATTGCAAAATTTTAAACTAAATTCAGATACTCCTGTTTCAGTTATGTTCTTAAGTTTATACACATGGTATGTTAAAGCTTTTGTGTTACTTCCCTTGGAGAAGTTAATTTTTTTTAAGAAAGAATAATGTTTCTGTAACTTAGTTCAAGATTTTCACAATGCTTATTGGTTTAATCACAGTCTGGCTTCACTTAAAACTATATGTATGGTATATAGAACTCTCATATTTACATTCAATGTAACAGAACTCTGGTGGGTACAACTTCGGCAAATATTTATCTTGTAGGGCATGTCAGATGATTGAATGCCATTGACTTAGGGGGATCTATAGGTTAATCCTTGCATTAAATCTATGTGATTCACCTTGTCCTTTGCAGAGCATGTGTTGTATGTATGGGTAGATTGCCATTGACTTTGGAGGATCATTGGTTTAATGCTTGCATTAAATCTACATGATTCCCCCAAGTCCTTTGTAGAGCACATTTATTTCGATAATTTGTAGTTTGCCTTGAGGAGGAATGGGGGGATGTACACAATTTTTTTTATATCCAAGATTTCAGACCTCTAGTGGAGATGTGTGTAGTAAATGTTTCTCTTCTGATGCACGCGTGATTTTCTTATATGCTACATATGCATGTAGTCTTTTGCAAAGCACGATGTATGTATAGACTGTCATTGACTTTGGAGGACAAATGGGTCTATTATGCGTGAAATTGACATTATTTGTTTATTTCTTAGCGAAGCATGCACTGTATATAGATAGAATTTCTTTCACTTTGGGGGAACAATGGGTTGATTCTTGAATTCAATTCATATAACATCTACTGGCAACTACAGTCGTTAATGTTTCTCTTTTTAGGGGACAAGTGATATCATATAAAATCACCTAGTCTTTTGCGGACATTTTGTTTTGAGAAATTGCTGTTGGCTTAGTCACTTAGGATAATTAGTGGATTAATACTTGAATCATATCTGGCATAATTTACCAAGAACTTGTGCTATGCACTTGTCAAACTTTTTGACCTGGATGTAACCATTACATTTATTAAAAGTAGAAAATCAGTGATCATTCAATTATTTAAAACAAGCAAGAAAGCTAAACATCCTAATTTCATGATGACTGCATTATGAAAGCTCAATTATCAACCAGCAAGAGCATATATGTTGCTTTTATCAAGCAAGCTTCCCTTCCAAGCAGGGATTTGGTAATCATAGCCTTTTGTATCTGATCAATGCAGTATATCATTAAATGGTCATCTTTTTTATCTTCCCCTTGTGGGCATCTATAACCTTCTTTCAAATCTTAATAGATGCTAGTGGGTAGCCTATTTTGTGTATTTGTGCGTGTTATATCAGTCAGTTCTTTTTAGTTGTGGGCACATCACAGACATCAACATTCCACAAATCGATTCGCATTCAGTCGTTTGTGACTTTGTTTCTCTGTTTTATTTCTTTGACTTGTTTCTGCAGTTCTAATTTTCCATGCAGTTGTTCGTTGCACTTGTTTTGTAACTTCATATCCTAACCACATTCTTTTTTTTCATGATTTATCTCAGATGTTCCATTTGATGCCAACTCCACAAGGAAGTTTTTATGTCTTCAATGATATCTTCCGGTTGAACTATGCCTGAAGATGAAGATAATCTATTTTATAGACATTCAAGTCCCAAATGTCAGGATTACGTCCACCTTGAATATCTCTTATCTGGTTTTAGACTCTTTTCTTGAAAACTGTGATTCTTGGTTGGGTATGTTTAATTTCGGATTGTGTCTTGTTGTTTCTAGATCCGTAGATACTTTGTTGTGACTGGATTGGAAAAGGAATTGGTTGCCTGGATTATCAGTGAAAGAATTGGTTGTTCAAACTTTTAGTTTTATATTAATTTCCTGGATTTTCATTCACAATTTCGAAAGCAGCACTATCCGGTATGGTTTGCTGGTAAGAAGTATAAGTGAAAGCTTGTTTCACTTGTTGTGTATATCAAGGTACCTTAACACCATTTACGAGTGCTTTTGCGATGAAGAAAATGTTTGGTGTCATTGAATTAACGCATCTTCATATCGTAAGAGCAAATCTGGAATTTCTGTTAATTACTATATTTAAAATGATGAATATATGTCCACAAGTGGTAGAGATTGGAAAATTCTTTTAAGAGCTTTTTTTTTTTTTTTTTTTTTTTGGAATTAGGAATATTTAAATTTTTAAGGAGCTCGAACCCAGGACCCCCAACTTCTTTCTCTACTTTAGGAGCAAACTATGACCATTAGATATAGTCTAGTGGTTTACCTTCTTGATTTATCATCATCAAACAACAATTTCAAATGTTTGATAATAACTTATTTTATTTATCATGGAGATATAAGCAAGATTAACAACTGAACCAAACGACCCGTTATGCAATGATTGTATCACATCCAGATTATTATAATAAATAGAAATATATTAGATTTCTGCCAAATTAGAGTTATTTAGTGAGAAAATACATGGCAGACAAAATACATGGCAGACACTATACACTAATTACAGAACCAAATAAGCTATAATTAATGTCATAATATAACCTACAAGCAAATAACTTGTAATCATCTCACAAACTTGACTAAAAATTCATGCACTACCATGTAACTTACAATTCATCATGCAGGCTAAACACATGTTAGTATTTTAGAAGCAGCTTTCGCTCAATCCGTTGCCCTACTGGAAATCGAACATGTTCTCGATTTCCACATCAGAAACATTTCCCAGTGAAGTTGAAGCCACTGCTTGCTTCGTCTCATCGTGTTCAGCCTATGAAAAAAACAAACAAAATTAATTAGACGACTTTACAATCTGATGGAAGAAACAGTCCGCCAGTTATCCTTTGGTGTTGCTCAAACACTAATAATAGTAAAAAATGTGAGTTTTATGCCGATTCAGATCTTAATTTTCAGTTGAACATATGCATACAAGTAAATAAAACCACAAAGTTAAATGATAGTTAAGGCAAGTCTGGCTCAAATAGAAAAAAAATTCAAAGAATTAGAAAAGGTATAAATTGAAAAATTCATTTTCTTTAGATTTAGAAAAAGAAAAAATAAATCTTTAGAAACAAAAAAAGATGAAACTTTGGAATCTTTAGCGCAATCCATTGCAAAATATATCCAAATTTGAATTGAACAGATGTTATAAGGGAGAATTCAGTTTGAAGCGACTATTCCCTGCTGCATCCCTGAACTTTGAAAAGTTCTTCGTCGCTCCCTCAATTTAGCAAAAGTGCACCAGTTTGCTCTTAAAAGCCATGTGTCATCTTTTGATTGGTGGAGAAAAAAATCAGAAAAATGACATCTTTGAAAAGTGAAAACAAGACAAGTGGTGCAATTTTGCAAAGTCGAGGGAGTTAGTAAATTTTGTATGAACAACTTACTTTGGCCTGGCGGTAACGCTGAAGCATGCGATGATATTGCAGGCGAGCATCGGGAGAATCCACCATTGACAACACACGAGAGACTGCCTCATCGATGGCTCCATCGACTTTTTGTTTGCGGAACACCTTGAGAATATCTTCATCTTCAGTGTCCTCGATGGGTTCTGCCTCGTTCCTGAAACCACGTAGGCCAGCTCCTTTGCGTCTCCACCTCAGGATGACCTTGTCCAGAATTCCCACTGCCCAGCATATCACTTTGTAGTGCTTCCGAACTTGATACCCTCTCACATGAGCCTGCCTCCCAAAAACGAACACACGCATGTAATCCAACCGTCAAATATGATCATTGAACTATGTTATTTGGCGAATCCCTATTTTTTCAATCGCTAAATTCCATTTTGCAAAATCTATGGTGTTTTACTCTATCCATATTCCCCATTTTAGATTCTCTTAAAATAATAAATATTTTATTATTATTATTATTATATTAAAAATAATAATATAAAGTATAAAAAAGAATAAAAACAAAAAATAAACAAAAAGGAAAAAGATATAATACTTTATTACATTCCCAAAATGGAATTCTTATATTTTGGGGAGATTCTAGATGGGAATGGTTGGATTAACATATTTCCTGTATATATTTTCATTTTGCCAAATTCCCCATTACAGGGAACCTTTGGATTTGCTCTTACGCTATTAGGCTCAGATAAAGCATACAGCAACAAGAGGAAAACGTCGAATACCTGTATCTTGACTACTTTCTGTCGGAATGCAAGAAAATCTTTGCGACCTTTCCATCCTCTGTATTTCTTCTGAATAGATAAAGCAGCCAAATTGTGGTCTGGCACGTTGCGGAAGGCCAGCTTTGACGCAGCTGAAAGCCCTTGAATATCACCCGCATAGATTCCATACTCGTCTATACTATTACCAGATCCGTCAGTTTCTTTCTGCAGTCTCTTTCTGAAAGAATGTGCTCTGAAAGCAGATTGTATCCGAGCAGCAGCCTGAGCAGAATTCCGAACTGCCGCTAAGGTATCTTTAAGCGAAACCTGGTCCACATTGGCACCGAATTTCCCCCTCGAGATGTCATCTACAGTTCTCTCAGCTTCAACAACAGCAGAACCTTTAGAAAGCTCGCTTTCCACTAATGTGAGGGATGAAAGATGGCTGGTTAGCGCCTTTTCTGAAAGATAACCAGCCAGACCCTTGTGTCCACTACTGGCTGCGATAAAAGCCGGGGATCGGCCTACCGGATCTCGTGGAGTGGGGTCTGTGACTGCCCCAGCCGATGCTCCACAAGCTAAAAGGGCTGCAACCATTTCTTCCCTGTGATGAACAAAAACATAATGCACCACTCAACAAATCTTTTTGGCTGCATGCAAGTAATTTGCAAGAATTAGGGCCAGTTTGGGATTACTTTCCCAGACTGTTGTCCCGAAAAGCTCCATTTTCAAGCTTTTCCAGGCTGTTACCCAAAAATCTCCGGAAATAATTAGCAAACAGATCCTAATTAATTAGTATTAAGAGTCAAAATATGTCGTTCTATAAAAAGTTGTGAGTTGAGATTTTCATGACAGAAGTTGTGACAGTGATCACAAACATGCCTTTATAAAGTCAAGACACTATAGAAAGCCAGATAACAGAATAGTAAAATATTTTCACTAATGCTATCTAACCTTCCAAAACGAGCGGCCCAATGAAGAGCAGTCCATCCATTGATGTCTCGGAAATCTACACTGACTCCATAAGAGAGAATTGGACTCAAGGCCCACTCGAAGCCCAAACCAGCAACCATGTGTATGATCCCCTGCTCTTTCTTTGACAAGAAACAGCTACCTTGAACTTGTATTTCCTGAGACTTGGAAGAAAGCCACTGCTGCAATTTGTCTTTTAGAAGCTGCTGCAGAAGCCAATCAATAGTGCTAGATGAAGTACCATTGCCAAATAATAGAGCCTCCATGATGCTACCCCACGAGTCATCATCAGCTTTTATTTTTGTCAGCGTATGAATTCTGGTTCCAATGCTGTCATCTTTATCCAGAGATGAATCAGACAGAAGCATCTGCGCAAATCTGACGAGTAACAACAATTCTTCAGGACTTTTAGCAATTTCAGATTGAGACACATCAGTCTTAGGTCGATACTCGAATTCTATTATCTCACTGCATGGCTGCTGATTGGCAGAAGTAATGCATAAAGTAAGCTTTCCTGGAAGGCCAGGAGGAGCCTCACAACGGAGAACACCATCTTGGACAATTTCGACAGGAACTTCAGTGTCACCAAACAAGCATGTCCATTTAGATTCTGATGGATCACACAGAAAATATCCAATAATAATGACCTGCATCAGGAAACTAGGCTTTAAAATTTGCAGCTACAAAATTCTCCAGAAAAACAGAATCTGATACATCAGAAACCAATTAAAAGAAAATTCCATAAATTGTATGTTGAAGGGACAACATTTAGAGGGGTGGTGCTAGTTATGCCTTCAAGAATGTTAGCTATGCACCCGATTATTGAAATAAATCAAATTTCTGGTTAACTGTTGATGTGATTTACTCAGTTAAATGTTAATTATCTGGGCTTGCCAATGACAACATCAACTGAATTGGTTAAGTTTTGAAAGTTGAACTTGATAAGTGGCATACCTTGGTAGCCTCAGCAGCAAAACCCCATTCTGGGGATATTTCACGGATTGTGAATTTATGCTGTTGTACAACAGTACTTGAATTTGCTTCAATTGAGTCTCCAAGTTGGCCATATGGCGTTGTATAGTAGTCAGGACTAATATCTGGAGTTCTCATGATGGATGAATAAGTAGGAACTTGAATATTTTCAACTTCTTGGGGCGGCAACATAGTAGCTGTCAACACGCAAAATTGTTCAATGCTTTTCAAGCTTTAAAAATGCTCCATGTAATAGCCATAATAATACTAATGATAATAATAAAACTTCTTACTGTTTCCAATTTCAGTTCCATTGAAATTCAGCCATTTGTACTCATTCTGTTCAGCATGTTCCTGCAAATAGGACAGAAAAATTTAGTGTTGCAACTATTTCCAAATGACCATAACTGACAGAATTTGGTTTCAGAATCCCAAACTGTAAGCCATTTGTGGACACACAATTGCATCAGAACATGATTTAGAGGACAAGTATTTTTAACATGTGTAATGTATCCGTGATGTACAAGTAGATTTTATTCACATGGCAAGAGGCTAAATAATTTACCTGATTATCCACAAAAGGTGAGGTCTCAGAGGGCACCGATGCTTCATTCCAGGACTGGGTTGCCCTTCCGCTCCCCTCTAGATTCTCTTGTGAGTATGACTGAGGGTGCATGCCTCTTTTGCCTGCAGAAAACAAAGTAATGAGCAACTCTTTGCAGCTTCGCAAAAGATGTATGACAAAACCGAATATTGAGAACATACGTAAACTCCTCCTTGCTATACTTGAATAAAGGAAAAGGGGAACAGAACAAGTAATGGTTAAACAAACCAAGAACATAAATACAGGGGATTTCCTAAGTACCAAAAAGTATTGAATGGTCAGATGCTTGCTACCCTTAAAAAATCAAGTTGAAAGACACAGATCTCTATTGTTAGCTTGTCACTATAAAATTTATCAGGTAGAAGGATGTCTCCATTTTTTAGTTCAAGTGTAACAATTTCTAAAAGATGGATCAGTCACTCCTCCATCTAAGAGAAACATTACTACAAAGCTTAAAACTTTACCAAAGTTCACGCCTAAAAGTGACTGCAGTAATGATAAAATATACTAGAAGAATGCTATAAACCACCAGAACTAATGAAATACATATTGTGCATGCTCAGGGTGCACATTTGATGAGTTCACTTCATATGAATGACATAAAGAGAAACCTGCATCCCAAAGGTGAACAAGATCATTATTCCACTGTTGCATCCCAGCATTTGCGATGTAGCCTTGATTATTTCCACTATATTCTGCCCTGTGTAGCAAATTCATAGATTGCTCATTCTCAGAGATCTTATTTCCATAATCCAAAAATTCTGGATCATGGTCAGCTTGTTCATTATCTCCAAAGTCAACAATGTCTTTGATGCTATCATCATCCAGACTCAACTGTTCCTCCAATCTTCGCAAAAAATGACTTACTTCAGCTTTTGCATAACCGGTGAACTCTGCTGTAGTTTCTAATCCATTTCCCTTCCTGACTATCTCTGAACTAACTTCTGTTGAGCTTGGACTAGGTGAAGTTTGATATGGGCCATGCAAATCACTAATAACAGACGTAGAATCTCGGTTTAGACTAGTACAAGAAGTAGGACTGGGGCTAAAAACAGAAGAGGATCCTGGTGATAAATTTGCAGCAGATCCCAATCCGGACTTTCCCTGTGGACATAAATGCGAACATGCACATTAATTTGATCCTCTGTAGATGCTATTGAAAATTGAAAACAATATCAATTTTCAAAAAAACCCTAGGAATTAATAACATACCACGAAATAAGACATTTGAAAACTCAATCAAAAAAGGCTGGGGTTAACAATTCTCAAATTTGTGAAAAGATTCTGCGAAATTTTGTAGTAATTGTTATCAAGACAATTGAGCTACACATAAAATGTTACGAAACTCACATCATTAATGTCTCTGTAATGAACCAGAACAATATGCTCATATGCGCTGCCAACAAAAGTAGAAAGTTTAATCAGAGAAAAAGGAAAAAACAACAGAAACAAAACACAATCACCAAGAAAAGTAGTAATTGTTAAAGAAACACTCCTCTCTGTTGTTATGATACTTGAATTATTTTTGTAGTCCAAATTTCATCAGCTAAAAAAGAGATCTCTAAGATCATACAAAAAGTTACTAATGAATACAGTCACAGTCAGTTACTCACGGGTCCAGCATCCAGTAGCTACGTCTCTGAAAATTTGGATTCTCCTCCCCATGTGCATAATAACAGTTCAAAGCTTCAACGTTTCCCACCTAACCATATAGATAAAGGGTCAAGGGATAGAAATCCATGAACCAAAAAGGGCACAAACGAATATATCTTAGAACACTTTCACATATTTTCTTAGAGTGTCCATATTGCAAAGGAAGATTTTTTTTACAATTCATCGAGACAGTGCCAAAATATGGAACTGGAACATCAGGGGTAAGCAGTGCTCCTATATAGTAATCATGTCAAGCTTATTTTGGAGAACTACCACCACATCATGAATTACTCATTTGTCATTTACTTTTCTCTCTCATAATATGATGGTATAGAAAACACAAACATTTGCTCAAAATTCATTTTCCAAGCTCTGATGATCTGACAGGCTAAAAGAATCAATGTGATTATCAACCACATGCGTGAAAATATAAGGATAGAGGGTGACTAATCTCAGCAGCAGTGAGTATTCAAATCCGTAATTCATCATGGCAAGATGATGGATAATCTCATATTCGGAATCCAAAATTGTAAGAATGCATCAAATACTGAACTAAATTCTTCTCAGAAAGTCTAATCAATCAACACATTAGAACTAGAAATTTGTCAAAAACAGGAATGAAAAGACAAATGCAACGTATACACATAGCATAGACATGAAGAAAATACCTTAAGGCGTTCATGTGCTTCCCCAACAGTTCTTCCATCCTTCTTTTTGCGCCAATTAAGGCCATCCCTACGAAAGAACCGAAGCACTCTCTTGTTGAAAAGAAACACAGATCCACCTGTCAGTAAACCCCAGCGAATAATGACTAAATTGCAAGCAGATTCCACTACCGCATGATACCAATTTAATCAAATGAACAGCCTCAATTCAACTATCTATACACACATACACGAATCCAAACGACTTACCAGTTGGCTGTTTAGGTGGCTGCTCGTTGAGTTGGTACTTTTCGTAATTCTTCAATATATGAAGTACTTCAGCAGGTTTCAGCCATCGCACTTGAGCTTCTCCAAACAGAAAATTGATATCGTACCCTGAAATAACAGCAAAATATACCTCTATGAAGAACCAATTCCGTGCAAAATCACATATATGCTCCAATGCATAAGTCAGTAAAAAACTTCTGAAATTCCAATCGAAATGGAAAAATTCTACAATAAAAAATTCGGCCGGAAGAATTTACCTGATTGCGGCATATTGATTTCCTAAATTCTTAACACTGAAACTGAACTAATTGCTATAATCACTTCACTGAAATCCAGGTCCAGCTCATACTTTAACCGGAGTAGCTAGCTGTCAGGTAAAACTGCAATGAAAAAAGTCAATAGAAGTTACCGCCGGTTGAAACCTTGTACTGAGCTCATGGCCGGAGCTAGATATGGAGAGAGATGATTACTCTCGTTGTGCTGGATCGGACTTGACTTTGTTTATTATCCAAAAAAACAAAAAAAAAAAAAGAAGAACAAAGGATGAAGGTTAGGCGGGTGGATGGAAATAAATAATCCGATGAATTAGCTTGTATGTGAGATTATTTTGGATATCGTGAGTTGGCATCTAATGATTGGTAGGTGCTGACATAATTCAAAATCTGGAGCCTGGATATTTTTCTATAAAATACTGATTTGAACAGTGTGTCGCGTTTCTCGTTGACTTCAAGACTTTTTCTTTTAACCAGTTTACAATTGAACAACGTTTTAAACATTTTGTAATTTAGTAATTGACTAATGGGATATGACAAGTGGGCTTTAGGATTTCAAAAAAATGGAATTCTAAAACCATTGGGCCAATATGTTTTATATGGAACTATAATGTTTAGCCCAACTTATAGCTTTTTAAGCTATAAAGTATAAATTATAAAAACGTAAATTCTGGAAAAAAATTCAAATTATATTGGTATATTGGGAAAAGGATTTCATGTTTCTGTTCAAATTTTGACTAAGTGATATTCTTTCAAAATTCTTTTATTTCAATTTTGTTTCTACTTATTAATTTCTCACACTTATTTATGTGACACATATAAGTATTTGAAGGGATGATATAAATTGGAATGTTAGGGGTCTATTCGCCCTGTAATCAGAATGCCAATGTACATAAATATTTCTCCAAAATGCTAGTGGAATGTAGTTTTTATCGTCCTATATGTAAAGCCAGATAATTTTGTAGGACTCAAGTTTTAACTCGATGTCTCCAAAAATTGACGTAGCTATTAAAAAACCGATAGCCAAAAAGTAATTCAATTTGCAATTATAAATTATGTTTTATTCAAACATATTTTTTATATTTGTGCCATAAAGATATTCGAAAGTAAAAGAAAAATTCTAAAGTGGTGGCTAGACCAACTATTATATATGGGACAATGAGAGTGAATGTTGGACTATCAAAACACAACATATTCATATGATAAGTGTGATTAAGATGAAAATGAAGGCATATATTGATATAACATGAGACAAAGACGAGTACGAAAGTATGGACGAGTTCCGTACAGGCCAACAAATGTCTTAATTAGGAAATGTGATAACATAATAATAGAAAAGAAATGCTGGATATGTAAGTAAATACAGGGTTCTAAATGAGCCAATCTGTTCATGAACAACTCGTTGTTCGATTAAATCAAAGCTCGACTCGGCTCAACTCGATTTATAAATGAATAGTTCGTGAACATGATTTATGGCTCAAATTATAAATGAATTGAACATGAATAAACTAAAGTTTGGCTCGTTAATTCGCGAGCAGACTCGATTATAGGTGCGCAAATAAATTCGTGAACCTACTCGATAAATGTTCGTGAACTAGTTCGATTATTATTATTATTAGATATAAAAATAAAATTTTATACAACTTATAATAAAGTATTGATATATAAAATTAAACTAATACAACAAAAAAATAGTGTATGACCCCATTTAATTGTGTTGAATATTTGTATTGACAATTTTGTTAACGAATA
>CATIWQ010023610.1:0-31403 GCA_949673415.1 Euphorbia schlechtendalii
AAGTCTCTTGATTTGGTTATTTAGTTTTCATCTATTTTGAATAATATTACCTATTCAAATGTTATCTTTAAGTTGTTTAGATTAAGTTATATTTTCCTTAGGAATAGGTGATTTTGTTAACTTTTGATGCTATATAATGTAGCCATTATTGTTAATTAATCACATATCATATTCTACAACATATTCACTTTTCCTTCTACAATTTCCTTTCATCTCTTTTTATATTCATGTTTATATATTTACAATATGGTATCTCGGCCATTTTCTTAAGGGGCCTATGGTCTAAGAACTAAAATTCCCACCAAATTCTCTTCTTTCATACATAAAGCCTACAAACCATTACCGAATCCTTGTAAACTCAAAACTAAGCCAAACACCATGGAAGCCGTTGAAGAAGACTACGAAGTTCCTCCATTACCCAATAATATCATAGCTGGTCATACGAACAACCACAGAATAGAAGCTACAGAAGTTCAAAGCTGCCATGAACACTCAACATGATGAGGAGGAGTTGTTTTAACTCCACAACCAATGACCAACGATCAATGACCAATGCTTATAACCATGACCAATGCCAAAAAAATCAATAATCAATGCCCATAACCGTAAATTTCAATAAAATCAGCAATCAACAGATCTTGATCAAAGGAGGAGTGTTGAATTATTTGACCAAGTCTCTTGATTTGGCTATTTAGTTTTCATCTATTTTTAATAATATTACCTATTCAAATGTTATCTTTAAGTTGTTTAGATTAAGTTATATTTTCCTTAGGAATAGGTGATTTTGTTAACTTTTGATGCTATATAATGTAGTCATTATTGTTAATTAATCACATATCATATTCTACAACATATTCACTTTTCCTTCTACAATTTCCTTTCATCTCTTTTTATATTCATGTTTATATATTTACAACAAACTTGATCTGCTACAGTAATATATATATATATATATATATATATATATATATATATGCACATACATATACGCACAATCACAATTCACAATCCACTGCCATTTTTGGCCTCATTTTGTACAATCCTTTTCTTTGCATGCCTCTGCAACAGAATTTCCAGTTGTTTCCCACTTCGATATACATATACCTGCTGCTTGTGTTTCTTATTTTCTAAACATTTTGTGCTATGTGTAAGCTGCAAAGTATCTACAGTTGGAGATAAAATCATCCGTTAAATTTCTGTATTTTATGAAAATAGGTTTGACTGTTCACCAGTCACGACATAAAATATTGTTTTCCCTTGTACAAGTACAACTTTCTTCTAATTAATCTCTTATTCATACAAAATACCAGACTGATTTAGCAAATGTAATTTTACCTTGAATTGTAATGTATCATTTGGTGTGCTTGAGGTTTACGTTTAAAACACAGAAACTTTATTATTATTCTAAGCACCGACTAGTTTGCTCAAATTATAATGTTTGTCTTCATTGGTAATTGTCCATTAAAACAAACCGTTACTCTCACATACTTTGCACCTTTTTCATATCTCTGACTGTGTATAAATACAACTAGTCTTGTAGCCAATGCAAGTTGTAGGCTCGTATTAACTATAGATTAAAATAAAAATGGATATGAAACCAGCAGAATGAAATACCCATCTTTTCAAAATGTCTAAAACAGATCTGAAATATTGAAAACGACTGTGTTTGGTTGCAGATGGAGTTGTAACAGCAGTCTAAAAGTCTTGCATTGACAACAAAATGTGGGATAATACACTCCATAATTGGAGGTCAACCTGTTTTGACATTTGGGGTTGCAGAGCCTACTGTGATCATGTATGCTTTCATGATCAACTCAGACACACTTGGACCGCGAATGGTTTCTGGTAAACTGAATTTTGTTACTTTTCGTCAACATTTCAGCTAACCGTGGGTTCTTGCAGGGGCTTATGGATGAATTTCGTCTTCCGCGACGAGAAGATCCTAAACAGATTGAGTTTTTACCTTCCTGGAGGTTTGCTTTAGTTCTGTCCTTTTTTACTGCATTAAGAAGCAGAAAGGCAAGGTCTTGGCTATATGGGACCAGAATGTAACAAAGTTGGATTTTTCTTAGTAAATTTTAGAACTTTCTCAGTTGTGGAATCTCAAAAAATGGTTACTACTTATGCAAGTTGGCATAGAAGCTTTGATAGCAGACTACTGGTCCTAGTGTGGACAGCTGTTTCTTGCATCCCTATTCCCTACCAGAAGTCTCCCTCAAGGGATCTATCTAAATTAAGCTCCAGCTAAGGATAAGATAAATCGTATAAACTAGGCTAATTCACTTGTCAATAAGTAGCTGATGAATGCCATACACATGTCCGTAACAAAAGCCCATGTCTGAAATTCTTGTACCAACTATCACATGATGTACTTAATTGGATCAATTCAGGTTTTCTTGTTTTTAATAAATAGGACACTGCACTGAATTTTTTTATATTTTATCATTAGAAAAGGGGAAGAATAAGAAATGGTCTGCACGCAGAAAAAACAGTGAAATTAAAATATTGAGATAAAAAAAAGGAAGCGAAATGATCTCAAAGGAGATAAGTGAACTGTAATGGATGCATAACAGTGAATTATGGGTGATTTGGGTAATATATCATTAATTAATTTGGATTTTAATTCTCTAAAATTAAGTTTTAATAATGTGCAAATTGTAGTGTTCATCTAAAAAAGCTTATTTGTACCAATTTAGATCAGTTTTAGTAGAAATATCTTTTCCAGCATCAGGATAATGGTGTTTTAATTTGTTTATTCACTGTTGCCGGGATAAAATGAAAGCTAAAATAACTTAGAAACAGAGATAACTCAACTTCAATTCATTTATTTATATGCTTTGCTGCTGAGTTTTATAACGGTGTTTGCATGTAACCGTATTCTATCATTAAATATTCCTAGTTGATGCGTTTTAAGTTTCAAAGATAATTTGACGTTGAAAACAAAAAGGATGATTATGTTGTTTAAGGTAAAAAGGTGTCAGTACGAAATGTTGGTGTGTTCTCGCTAGGATTCAAGAGAAACCGACTATTCTTGCTGCATTTTAGAAATAGCCAGGCAAATCGGTCACATCAAGATTTCAAGCATATCAAAGAAAGTCACGTAACAGCTCGCGCCCTCTCTCGCAATACAAAATCAAACTTGATAATCAAGACTTGACTATAAATTAATCGACGGTTTAATCTCGCACTATAACGTGCATAATCTTTGTCTCTCAACGGACTCAGAATATTTGAAGATATGAAGAGAAGAGAAATTGAAGATTAAACGAGATGACAAGTTTGCAACGGCTACTCCAGAATATTCGCCTATAAATATAGATCGAAGATTGCAATTCAAATTTGGAAATTACACTTGAATTTCCAAGACCTAAAATTTTTGTTCAAAACATCCCGCTTTTAAAATTTCTCAAGCGATCAAAAGCAAACAATAAATTCCTATTCAGTTTGTAATGGAGAGAAAAATAAACTTAAAGAAAGCTAAGTTCTTCACTTGTAAAGAAATCAATATTTTATAAGTTGAGTTTCTATTTTAATCTTTTAGCAAATTGTGAGTGATAACAAGTTTTGAGAAAGGTACTCAAAACTTAAGTTATATCTTGTTTAGAGTGGTATATCTTGAAAGATACTCATTGTAATTACCCATTATCAAAAGCTTGCCCGACTAAAAGAGTAATACTAGTGGATTAAAGTTTAGGGAAGATATTTGAGGACTGGACTTGTTCATGGGTTGGGATAACTGCTCATTATGAGCTAAACCCGCTTTTATAGGTTGGGTTTGGACACCCAATTTTTAAAAAAGTCCAACCTGAGTTCGAACCGTTGAAACCTGATATTTTATGGATCGGGCTTGGTTTATGTATAAATAACCAAATCCGACTTGATTACTATTATTTATATTGAAATATATATTTATGTATTATGTTTAATAATTACTTTAAAATTTTTATATTTTTATTAATTGAGTTTTTTTACCTAAATACAATAATTCATACAAAAATTTGAATAATTAAATAGATATGTAAATTACGTAAGATTTATACGTAGTTATATAAACTTTTTCTTTTTTTATATATGTTTAGTAATAAAAATTTTGAAAGTAAAAATTATTATAAATCGTGAATCGGGTTTGAGAAGGATTTTATTATCTCAGCCTAAATCTAAAGTTTTAAAATATAAACTGGACTAAGCTTGAATTTATGTTTTTTTCATGTAAAACCTGATGGATTAAACACGACTCCACAACTTAGCCTAGCAACTTTTTCAACTTTCCATATTTGTCTTCATTATTTTGTCCAGTCATTTTCTCACTTTCCATATTAGCTTAGCTAACAACTTTTTCAACTTTCCATGTTAGCTAAAAAAGAAGTCGTGTTTATTTAAATTTGTTTTAATTTGGTTTTATAATGGGATGTAAATATCATCACGATTAGTTGATTAGGAGCAAGGTTTTGAAGCAAGGTTAAACTTTTTAGGTAAAACGTCTTAGTCTTCAACCCAACAAATGACTTAAACAAGACGTGTGATAGGGTTTGTTGAAGAATCATTAACGTCAAAAACAAAAACATTAATCCGGTAGCTAATACATTAAATTAATAATAGAAAATAAAAAAGATAAACAAAATGGCAGCTTCATCAAAGTGATAGTTTGAGATCTAAGTCATCGTCCTTGTCGTTTTGTTTACCTTCTTGACCGTGATTACAAGGGCGAGGAAAAACAAGAGGCGGCTTCCGAAACTGAATTTGGTCGGAAAAATCTTCCCGTTGGAAAGAAGGAACCCAACTAGTTGAAGATTTGTCTTCATTTAATCTTGTCAATTTCATCTTCTTGTTCCTCTCCTTCTCTTCCAATATTATTTGATCTTTTCTTCTGTTTCTTGCTTCCTGAAAGCTCTTTATCAATGCGAAGAACTCCTCCACCTTCTTCTCATCTACTTCTTCTTCTTCCTTTGCATTATCTTTTACAGCTCTCTTTCCCTTTTCCATCGCAGAAATGGCTGCAACTTGTTGAGGCTGTTTGTATTTGAACGTCTTTTGTTCTTATATTTGAATTGAATGTTCAAAAGTCCCATATTTATAGTGGAGGATTCTCTACAGCTTCTCAATGACCAAAATGACCCTATTGTCTCTATTTGACTATCTCCTAAAACTGTAATACACATTTTCTTATGATGCCAAATGTACACGTTTTGTGCATCTAGTTATTTTAAGATTATATATAAACTAAAAATCATACCGTTTAAAATCTCATTTAACGTAAAAAAAATTCTAATAAAATTTTAAAATTTGCACATGTATATATATCATAATTAAAAGCATATCATTGCAATTTTATTGCATAAAATATGTGTAACAGATACTTTTTATTCTAATATTATAATTTTTTAAAATTTAAATCAATAATTTTAATTATTTATCAAATTTAAATAATGAAAACTTAATATATTGTAAACTGCGCAAATAATTAAATTTAAATATCAACCTTATCAATTAATTATAGGAAAGTCAAATCTTCACTTAAAGGTTAAAACGTTATTTAGATGTCAGGTTTTCTTTTGGAAAATTAAATGTTGGGAAAATGACCGGTAGAAAAATTGGATATAAATTCTGAACTTGGATTAGATGATAAGAAAATGTGAAAACGGTGGGGGTAGATACGTCATGATTGACACGTCATACTAATAATTGTGGCTTATGTAAGAGCGAATTGTAGCTGTAGGCAAGAGGTGATGACGTGGGTTAATGATGTCATATAGGAGGCTGAATCGCTGATACAATCAACTTACTCACCTTCGAATTGTATATTAATTTATTTTGACAGATTTTACTTAGTTTTCTACTAAAACAGTCAAATCATTTGATAAATTATAAACCCATCAATTTAAATATAGTACTAAATATAATTCACATACTAATCTAAAAAAATTGGACAATCCCAAGAATTTTCGTGATCCTAAGCGAAAAATGAAATACGTATTCAAGATGTTTCGTATGTGAAAAAAGTTTTCTATCGATAACTTTAATATTTCACTAATAAATAATACAAAAAATTCTTAAATTTGATATATACATTTATTTATGTTGCATTGAAAATTTTGGTTATCCGATCATTTTCAGAAAAATTTCAACAGTAATTTTCCTCTCTCATGGTTGATATTTTAGAAGATATAAAAAATATAGTAAGCTTAAAATTTGTTTAGTAAATTATCTCTAATCGTAATACGATTTTAGAATCTATAATGATAAAACAAATAAACCAATTGATATTTGTTACTTTTTGAAATAAAAATGTATCCATTAAATTTATATTCAATACGTGATGTTAATTTTTTCATTACAAATTGTAATTAAAGTGAAAAAAAAGTTATCGAAATCACTTACTCATAAAAGATATATATTTAACTTTATAAATAATTAAATTAACTATTCCCATATAAAAAACAAAAAATAATTTTAATGTTATTAACTAATAGTGGAATGTGAGAAATTTGATAAATAAAATGTTAAAAAATCTAAAAATATTGTAATAAAATTGATTTTAATAATTAAGTTACTACTAAGGTATTAGCTCATTATCAGATAAAATGTTAAAAAATCTAAAAATATTGTAATAAAATTGATTTTAATAATTAAACTAAGGTATTAGCTCATTATCATGTTAAAGATTTGAAAGATGAAGAGAAAGTAAAAAAAAATTGGAAAAATGTACATAATAGAAAAAGGGAAAATGGGGCGCGGGTACTCGAATCTGGGATGTTTTGGAGACATTACAACCTAGTCACCCCTTATCACTGGAATACAAAATTATTTTCATTCTTCTTTCACGTCATAATAAATATATTTTTACTTTCCTATACTTATATTATACAAAATTTACGATTCGAGGGCCCCGTAAAATTGAGACCCTGAACGGTCGCTCACCTTGCTTCCCCTAATGGCCGGACCTGCTAAAAGAACAATACTAAAATATTATGAAAATATTTCTATTAATGTAAATTTAATAAAATGGGAAAAATCCCACGTCAGTAATTCAATGTTCTTAACAGTATTTAATATTTAAAGTTTTGACGAATGATCACTTCCAAGAAAGAGAAAGCAGAAAAGTAACAAAAAAAATTTAAAAAAAAAAACAAAAAACCGAAAAGTTAAAATTTGAATGGAAAACATAATATGAGATAATAAATTACCGACATGATTGTAATTTTTCTATTGGATGAATCATATTTTTATATCAATATATTATAAAAGCTTTCATACTTTCATGTTTTATATTTAAGTTATTTTTAAGAATCTAATTACTAACTATTGTTTAATGCATCACTCGAAATCTTAATTTGTAAAAAAGTTTTATTTTTCCGCTAAATTTTCAAAGTGATGTCATAATTTCTTCAACTTTCAAATGTGCAATACTTTGCTCTATCAAAGTCACGTGTCATCTTCTGGTTGGTTTGATTTTTCAAAAATGTCCTTATTTTGATTTTCATTCTCCAATTGGTAGCTGACACGTGCATTGATAGAGTAAAGTGGTGCATTTTTTGAAAATATGGGTAGTTACGGGGTCATTTTTGAAAGTTCAGGAAGACAATAAATATTTTGGAACAAGTTCAGTTACTTATTAATGCATTCCCTAATTGAATACGTGTAAACTGATCGTACCATATGTCTACAACTTCAATGACTTGATGTCCAAAATTTGTTATATAAATGCATGCGAGTTTGTGGAGCAGCATGCATGCTATATTTATGAGGGCAAGAGGAAACTTGATCGAGAATATAGATAATCCGTTATACTGGTAATTGATAATTGTGCATGAGATGTGAGAATTGAGAAATAGGCCATTAAGCTAAAATATTTGAAAGATGATATTTAGTAGGGAAACATGTGGCTGTTATGCAATAAAAGGTTAGACAATAAAATGCAAAACTACATGATCGTTAATGGACTGGGAAAAAAAGAAAAAGTGGAACTCAAAGCTCTAACTAAAACCCAATCATTTATATTGCCACATGTCCCATTCATCATCTTATTTTTGTTTTCTTTTTCACTCTTCATAAACCAAGAAAAATTAGGATGTCCATTTGGAGATTTCAGGCCCAACTTGTAGGAGGTGGGCTCTGCTTCGATCTCCATGCGACTCTTTGTATTGTATACATGTTCAGTCAGTGGCCGCGTTTTACTGGTGTTTTTATTTGAAACATCATTTCAATTTCAGTACATTTTACAAAAAAAATTCAGTACATTCTACGCTTTAAAATTTAGCTTTTGCCCGGACTTGCATGTAATTCCATATCCATTTGAAGGTTTATATATAATTTTGAAAAATAAGTTGTCTAAGTAAAACTGAAACAAAATAAATTTTCTTATAAAAATACTTTTACTTCAATTCTTTAATATATAAAAATATATATTATAATCAAGTTTAAATATTTAATAAAACTAATATAAAAGTTTAAAATATTTATTTAATATAATATTTAATAAATTAAATTATTATTTATGGGACTAGTATATGTTTATAAAAAATTCAAATTCATTGCAAACTTAGTACAATAAGTGTCCAAGACCGACTCCTGTAGGCGAGGTCGAACTAGTATTTCGATCCTTAAATAATTCTAACTCTATTACACATTTTATTTATCTGATTTTACTTGTTTTTATAATAAGCAAAATAATGCCCATTAAAACAACAATCATTGTGTCATTTTGAAAAAGCATGATTCATTGTTCAATCTATTGCCTTAATCACAAGATTCGCAACTTAAGTAGTTGAAAAGCTTTTGGTTTCATTAATCTCCTCGAATGAAGAAAAAGTGGTATTGGTACAGTATCATTAATCTCCTCGAATAAAGAAAAAGTGGTATTAGTACAGTATCATCTAGAACTGGTAACAGAACCAAAAAGAAAAAATGATTCCACCTGGAATATGTGCATTTGAGCAAATTAGGTGGGCTAAATTCTTCCAACCACCTTATCACAAAAACTAGTGGGTTGGAAAGTTTTGACATTTTATTTTAAAGGCCAATATGAAAGTTTTGACATGTTCGTTTATATTCTCCAAGGTTGGCTATTTTAAAGATGAAAACTTCAGTTAAATATGAAAATCATGGGTTAGTGGATACATGACTTTCGCGATAGTGCACAATGACGTTGCATTCAGGAAATCACAACATGAAATTCTATTATTACTCAAGTATGGTGGTATCGTTGTCACGTTCACTCATGTTGATGAATGTCAATATCACGCAAGAAATGACTTACACGAAACAATTATGATATATGTTATTGTCCTCGCAAAAGCCATTCAATGATTGAAATCACACTCTTGTTCATAAGGCTACCTTTGAACAACAATTTTCCCATTCTTTGATTGTCCATTTCGAAAGAAATATATACAATTGGAAATCTATCGGTACATGCAACACAATGACACATTACTACAATCCAATATTTGTCAATATATTCACCAAATCTGTTTTTTTAAAGTAAAACTTTTCGTTTATTGGCAACGCTATATATTAAACAAGCATTCAACTATTTACATGATTTTATCACTTGATTTCACAAAATATACTCTTCTAATCAATGAGTACTAATGTGGTGGTTAATGTCTAAACCTAGTGATTAAGGTTGAATATGTAATCTCTAAAAATTCCCTATTCGAGTCACATCTAAGAATGAGCGAGGATTTTTCTCTCTCATGTGCAAATTTGAAATTTTTTTAAGTAAATGTTATGTTTTTAACACAGAATATTTTATATTATGCAAATTAATAATAATGATAATAATAATAATAATAATAATAATAATAATAATAATAAAATGAAGTGGCTCATTAATGTGATTATGCCATGTTCAATAAAATGAAGTGGCTCATTATGTGATTATGGCATGGGGGGCATGAACCATGTTCAATATAAAGTTTTTACTTATTGTTGGGTTTGTCTTAAAAACCCATCCTGGTATTACTTATTTCCGTCCGAAGTTTGAACTGATCTTATGATTACCCTTCGCCCAAAGTTTGACCTGATATTACAATTTTGTTATTCCCACATTTATGAGAAGAGCAGTAATGAGTAAAACCTGGTCTGTCCTTTATTTTGTGGTTACAAATAACATTATTGTCAAGGCAAAATAGTCAAACAAGGTAATGCAAGGTCCTAGCACATGCCTCGATTCACGCACCTCACTAATCACTATGTAACAGAGCCTCCATCCATTGAAGGCCCATAATCCTAACAACAGGCCCATTGAACTTGTGCAAAAGACCATAAGTCTACCGCATGCCCAGAATGACGGAGGATTAATCCATGAATTTTTGGAAAATATTTGAATGTCTGAACTAGTAACAAATACTTTCAAATTGAATTTTTTACGGTTCTACCGAAAGTTCAATCGGATAATATCAGAAAATCAAGTACATAGAATAGATGATCTGTTGTGAATAACATGAACTATGATGTGTGTTTTGCCAAGAAAATTGTATGTGTGTATATATGTAAATATAAAACTATATTTTCAATTATTTTCATCAAACTGTTAGTTAGTAACCATCAAATAAACTGCAACACTGGAAAAATAAGTGTGTCTCACTATCGCGTTTTATGGCTACGATTGTAGGTTTAACTTCTAGGCAATCTGTTTTTCGCTGAAGACAAGCTCCTTGGACCCCGTTCCTGGGAACGTTGCCCCCGGATTCCGATATCGTAGTAGATTTGGAACAAGCATGTGTTAGTATTTTAGTGTAATTGGATCAACTTGTTTGACCAACACGATCGTGACGTTTCATCGAACAAGTCGGGAGAGTGCGGAGTGCACACTTGTTCGGATACGGTTACGATTTGGGGGGTCTGGGGGCAGCGCCTCCCGGGTGCGGAGTTCAAGGCGTGGCAGCCCCTGGCGAGGTCTTGGGGCAGCGCCCGAGCTGGGAAAATTTTTTATTCCTGAACAAAAGCATCCTTTAAAAAAATTATTAGAAAAATGAATTTTGAACAGAAAAAGTGTGCCTTTTGGACACATCTGAAACCCGAAAAAATATGTCTTTTAGACATGGCTGCTACCCAAAACAGTATGTCTATTGACATTTTGGTTATTTATTTCACAAAAAACGAAATTGGCAGAAGACAGAAAAACTCTGTTGTTTTTCACAGCAATTCAAATTCTAATTCTTGACAATTTCTGACTTTATCCGATTGAAGGTTTGGTGAACCGACAAAATAAATTTCAATCTGGAAGCGTATTGCGACTTCAGATATATCCAGGAAATCTCTAAATTCCAACAACATGCACCTTGCACTCTCCCGACTTGTTAATATAATATTACGATCGCATTCATAAACTAGTTTATCCAATTTCACTACTACACTAACATAAAATATGAGCATTATTAATGATGCTGTATAATTATAAAATTGCAGGTTCTATTAATAAACCATTTTACAAACAACAATAATTGATACCGGTGTGAAATTTAGAGACTCGCAAGCCAGTTCGCTTAAGGTTTGGAGAAGCTGTTACCGAGCATAAACACTCTTGTAACCATGTGATAATTTTGAGTAAAGACAACTTTACCACATCACGAAAATTTATGAGTAAAACATTATGTAAAAAGTGGTCTTCAAATTCTTTACTGAAATATCAGATAAGTTGTTATTTTCACTCGGAATTCTCTTCTTACTTATTCTACACCTTAGTTGGATTCCCAACTAACCACTCTATTCGTGTTTTGTCTTGCCCACCACCTTTTTTTAGATATTAATTGTTAAAATTAAAAAATGCGACTTGATTATATTGAACTGAAAGCTACGAAGATTCCCCTAGGAAACAGTGATGAAGAATAAGCTGTATAATATTGTTCTTTTTGTCTTCATTCTGTCCTTGTTATCATCCTTCACATTCCAAAACTAGTTGAAGATCAACGACAATAATAACAAATTAATTAACAAGAACACAGAGGTCTATCCAGGCCATGCACCATGAATACAAAATGTAGTTAATTATTTAAGGAGAGATTAAAAAGGTGAAATTGGTGGGTGGCAATTGGAGTCTAGTGCACTTTAATTTTTTCAGACCACGTAACTATGTCCTTAGCTTTTGTATTTATATATACACATAAAACAAATCAAACATATAAATATTACTAATTGTTAGAATTTCAACTTACAATATCATTTTGTTGTAAACGTTGTTGGGATTGCGCGTGCGAAAGTTGTACAAAAGTTGAATTGTTGTCCCACCCACCCATTCTCATTTCACTTTTTGTGCTAAATAGTCAAACTTTCTTTCTTTTCTTTAATTCTAAGATTTGTTTGGGCCTTGCTTCTTCGACTCTGCTAATGCAAATTCTTCCACACATGTTTTCTACTTTTTTACATTGGATAATAGTTATAAACGTTTGGTTACATATATTTTCAACTATTTAAGAGAAAAAACAGCGCAACAACAATTGTAACATCTCTACTAAAAGGGAGTAATTCACTTTGTTAGGTGATATCACCTTAAATTTCTCCCATTAGATTTCATTTTAAATATCACCTTCCCTCCACCTACATTGGTTCTCACTTTCCTTAAAGTATTCAATCAAACTCTGCTCTCAATACTTTTATTTATTCTACATGTATCTTAATACTAATATTTATTTGCATTATCATGAACATAATTTATTTTGCTATTGGAATCATGGAAAGAAATAGAGAATTCATGGGTGTTACACTTGGAGGTTCAAACTCCAAACAAAGTTTTTGTTGAAATTTGAGGATTTCTTGGATGTTTCTGAAGTCACGAATATGTTGTCAGATTGAAATTCATTTGATCGGTTCACTAAACTTTCAATCGGATAAAATCATAAATTTTTGTCAAGAACGAGAATTTTTATTTGTTGTGAAAAACAACCGAAGTTTTTTTTGTATTTGCCCATTTCGTTTTGGTGAAATAAATAACCAAAATGTCAATAGACATGCTGTTTCGGGTAACAATCATGTCAAAAAAACAAGTTTTTTAAGGTTTTAGCTGTGTCTAACAGACACACTATTTCGGTCCAAAATTCGTTTTTCTGATGAATTTTCCAAAGGATACGAAGGTTCAAAATTAAATTTTTTTGAAGCTTACCTGACAGCTTGACCCAGCCTGGGGCACTGGCCCGGATCCTCTAAATCGTAACAAAACCCGAACAAATATGCATTTCGCACTTTCCCGATTTGTTAGATGAAAAATTAAGATCGCATTGATCAAACTAATCGATCTAATTACACTAAAATGCTAACATTCTTAGAATTGCCATTTTGAAAGTTTAGGAGTGCATGAACAAAGTTGAGGGAACATTTTGACCATGTACTAAAGACATGAGAACAACCTAATCATAGCAAATCATATCCAGACTGAACGCTATACTCCTTAATTTGTGTGCTAATCAATCATATGATGATAAGTACTATTTTTTAGGAAACATAAAAAATAGAAGATAATTAGTAAAAATATTATTGAGATGTGATTAAAATATGCCACACCACAATCATTACATAATTAGAATCACCACGAAACTACACATAAAATATGGTAGTCTCTTTCAAATAATTATATACACACACATACATAAAATTAAAATGTGCTTTACAAATCAAAACTAAAGGAGGAGTTAATGAGATCAATTAGATGAACAATAATCAAGTTGATTATCCAGCAGAGAACGAGGAGCACCCTCCATCAAGCAAGAAACTGGAGGAATGGTCAAAGATTGAAGTTCGCCATAAGCATTCCAACAGTACGGATCCAACACTAAATCACCTTGAGCTGGAAGAAGTTCGACATCCGATAATGTAAGATTCGTGCAAGGAACTGAATCGCTGCAGGCGAAATGCATTGGGGGACTTCGAATGTTGTATGTTCCTTTGATGTTCTCATACAGAATGTCGGAAACTAGAACTGCTGATGTTTGGTTGCTGCATTCTTTGGACAGGCAATAGAACTGGTCAACTATGATTGGGTTTTTAACGTTGTCCATGTGAATGTTACTGAATGTGATTCCGGTTACCGATCCTGATCCGCCTTGCCATGTCTTTATTCTCACTCCATTGTCCGATACTCTTATCACTGAATCTCTAACTGTTATGTTTGACACGCACGCTCTTGAATTGTGATTCCCTAGACTCCCAATGCTGTGCGTTTAATTCCACAACATCAATTTAATTAGATGGGTAACATATTAATGTTGTATTTATTCTATCAATGTTGTGTATTAGAAATTTTAATTACCTGATTCCATGACTAGGGCCACAAGTAATGTTCCTTATGTCTACATCGTAACAGCCTGACCCGATTGATACGCAGTCATCACCTGTGAAATAAGTTGATAAATTATGTGTTATTTTTTCACGGATTTAATAGAAAATAAATACAAGCTATTCAACAGAACAGAAAGCAGTGAGCTAACCGTTGGAGATTACAGAATCGTATATTTGGACATTGTTGGTGTTCTCAATGTGAATGCCATCCGTATTTGGACTAAGAGCAGGGGCTGTTATATGAATGGATTGAATATGAACATTCTTGCAGTTATCGAATCTGAAGTTGAATTGAGGGCTATCTTTAATTCTAATCCCCTCCACTGTCAAGTTTGAGCTCATAAAGAACCTTATGGACTGCATATATACTTTCAATATCATTATGACTAACTTTATATTATGGTTCTATGTGTGCAAGTGTTAGCATGCAAAAAGCATAAGTTAAAAAGTAATTGTAACTTTTAAGGTGGAAAACTCACAATTGGGCTGTCGCATGGACCGGGCATTGTGGTTCCATTAATTCCCTGTGCCATTAATTAAAGGGATTATATAGTACTATATGATTTGAACAGTGCCTTATTATTTGCAAAAGTGTTGCATGTAAATTATTATTATACCTTGTGGGGTTTGCAAGGAAGATCCCACCATTTCTGGCCTCTGCCATCGATTGAACCACCTCCCACGAAAGCCATTTCATTGACTCTGTAGAAAACTAGCCATTGTCTCTTACTATTCTTTTCTGGCCAGGCTTCTGGTCCATCGGGAGGCATCATAGTCCCATCTAGCTGTGTTAATCCCCCCAACATAATGTGCATTAGCATACCCATTTCAGGAATTCTTTTATGAAGACATAATGCATGATTTTTAGAATATATAAATTTTCTTAAGAAAATAGCATAATTTTAGTGGAGGTAGTGATCCAGGTTGAATGCAGCCGACCAACCAAAAAAAACATAACAAGTACAAGGGAATTAATAATTAGAAGTAATGCACTGTTTAAGAAGCATTATGAGGTAATGCCAAAAAGTGAGGTGACATAAACAAGAACAGTGCAAGCACAGTACCTGTAAAAGTAAAGCACTTTGACAAGGACCCGTGAAAATAGTAGACTGAATCATGAATTTGAAGCCATAAGGAACAAGTATGATTGCAGTGTCATTTTGCTGACAGGCAGTTTCCCATGCCAACTTGAATGCATCTGTATCATCTGTTTCCCCATCACCAACTGCCCCAAATTTCCTCACATTAAAAATCCCACTTTCTTCATCATCTTCAGGTAACGGACTAGGCTCGGGTGCAGGAGCAGGAGTAGAAGGTTCGGGTGAATCCAAGGGAGGCTCATATTCAGGAGGATAGGCCGAATTTGGAGGTTCGGAAATTGTGGATTGTTTGTGAGCATGTTTATGCTTATAATGGTGATGATGATGATAGTGATGATGATTATGCCATCGCGCTTCGGTGGCTAAGAAAAACAAAATGAGAAATAGAACCAAAGAAACACCAAACAAGCCCATATGGAGGGAAATTTTTACACTTAGAGTAAGTTAGGAAAAGGGAAAAAAAATAATGCACAGTTGAACAAAAGGGTATGGTTTGATTTGTCTCTATCAATGTTCAAGTTGCAGAAGTGAAATGGAAGGAGCAAGTGGGGAGTTTGGTTAAAGATTGAAATGAGAGAAGCATGTAATAGAAGGTGATAGTTAGCAAGTTGCAAATAAGTTATGGCCTAGGAATGCATGCTAACTAAAGGCTGAATTCCATGTATATTTATAATATAATTTGAATGTCATAGTGGAGGTATGCATAGGCATTGGCTTTTTTTTAAAATAAGTTTGCTTTTGAAATGGAAAAAGGTTAAAGGGCCATGTTCTTCCCATAACTTTCACTTTTATCGGTCCCCTCTCGGTTATTTCTCACCATATTCTTACTATATTTTTATGAGCACCAAACGCTGCTACTGCTCACACCAATACCATACCATATGCCTGCATTTTTTTTTGCATATATATATATATATATATATATATATATATATATATATATATATATATATATATATATATATATTCTGTATTTATATATTTCAGTGTAATGAATTTTTTATCAAGCTTAAAATTTGTAATCCATGCTTATTTGTGCTCTATATGGTATGGTAACATATGTCTCGTCCCTTGGGAGTTCTTTATCTACACATATACGGAAAATTATATATAAGTACTACTTATCTAAAAACGACATTTCTTTCCAAATAGAAGTTACAATTCAAGTTACTAGAAAATTCATATATATATAGTTGCACTTCCTATTATGAACATATTCTTCTTTAAAGTTGATTTCTCTTAATTGTTGTTTTCTTTGTTGCGTATATTCCTTTTAATATATTATATTCATATATGACAGTCGGAAAAATCATGTATTAAAACCCAAGTACGAGAAAAATCAGGGACGAAGCTGGGAGTGGGCTCGGAGAGGCACCCACCCAGTCACCGCCAAGTCAAGAGTTTTCAGGCTGGAAAGCCTCTCAAAAACCATGGTTGCCTCTGCTGCTAGTGGTTTGTGGCAGGAAAGAGCAAACAAACGTCATGAAGTAAATTAATACATTTTAATTAATTTCATATGATCAGGAGAAAAAGGAAAAAGATTAAATAAAATATTATAATTCTATTTTAGTTTTCAATTAGATTTAATTTCTCCATTTAATTATGCAAAATGTTCGTCAGATGCCATTTTTTTTTGTTTTTTTAAAACCAAAATAATAGACCTCACTAACTACTTTAAAATTACTTCCTAGCATAAGTTATCGTAAATAAATTTATTTCTTTCAGAATCTGTAAATTCTTTTTCAATATGGTTTTTGCTTTTTACAGGTCGAATAGCATTTTTATGAAGTATATGGTTAATGTTATAATTCAATTATATAAGTTTACTTGCACAGAAAGACATATTTTTATCAGTTGAAAATTATGTGGTAAAATTTTTGCCCCCAAGGTGTAACAATCTTGGCACCGCCACTAAGAAAAATACATGGAATTTCAGTATATAGATTTTTATAGTTTATTCATTACAGTAGTTAACAGTAACCAAGGGAATGATTAGCTTCAACATTCTGTTTGTTCCTAACAATTGCATATGAAAACGAAAGCTGCCAATAATTCATTATTTTTCCTTTTATTCATCACAGAAAAGAAACTAAAAAGAGGCTGCTGGTCATCGTCTTGGAAATTTAAACTCCGGATCAAACAAGACATTCAATTTACTAGCAGAAGTTAGTTATGGGAAAGTTATACTATATAATTTTTTATAAATATTTTGGCATTGAATGGAAATTCCACTAACGGCTGTACAACATGAATTATATTGTACATTACAAACCGACCAAATTTACCAGTGCCCCTTTCGGTGATACCCAATGATGCCTATTCCCTTTCAACAAACCATCTGTTTGCTTATGTTTCACGATTGGCCTATCTCAACTCAACTCATGTTAAAAGCACATTAAACTTGTTGCTTACATTCTTCTGCAACTACTTGTGCCTGATATTGACATATTTCATTCTATTTTGTTTTGCAACAGAATTCGCCTCTAGATAGAAATTGATAATTTAGTTGATTTCTGGGTTAATGAGATCAATGCACTAAGTATATAGTAGCATAGCATGTAGGCAAGCCAATTAATATGGCCACCTTTTCTTTTCCACGAGATTCTAAGTTAGAATGATGGATTGTCTCGTTAAAGTAAAATATATGTATGATTGTAAATATTGGGTGGTGAACATGTGTTGTTTTGTGATCCTTTATAACAATTTAATTCTCATTAGCTTCATATATCAATTATTTATGCAGCATGGATTCCACGTCTTGTGTTGGATAATATAATAATTGTATGATATACAAAACTAAGTGTTGAGTGGTGCAAGGGACCAACAATTAACAAGCATGAATTTAAAGTACAGCAGCATATTCTTTTATTCATCATTGAAGATCTTTTCTAACCCACTATTTTTATCGTTATCTTTTCTGTTACATTTTTAGATTTATTTTCTCTCTAGAATTTTCTATGGTCCATATGTTCTGTGTTTAAAAAATTTAGATCGCTTTTATCTAAATACTGGAGAAAATGTATTTGTTAAGCATTCAGTTCTGCCAATCAAATTAGATTATTAGATTGTATGATATAATACATGTCCTATATATTCCAAAAAGGAAGTGATAGATAAGTATCCAATGTAATGGATTAGGGCATCTGCTTTCCGCTATTCTGTCAAAAGATGTCAAAAAGCACTAAGAGAACTTGTGTGGCTCAAAATAGTAATTGGAATTGTATTTTATTATGAACCTACTTCTACAATTTGTTCTCCGTCGATTCTTACAAAGATTAATGCGAACCATGCTTATCACTTATTAGCTTGTTGTTTATGTTTTAAGTTTTACTCATTCATGTTTAACTAACATTTGTTAGTCGAGCTTAGATCAAGCCTAACACGGCTTGCCACTACCTAGACACTTAGTCTATCTATAACTTGTAATTATGTGGTTATGTACATTTGATTCTCGAGCAGAACAGTTGGATCAGTTTTTGAAGTCCAACCCACGCTCATAGTCAGCAACATATTTTATTGATATCATAGTCAGCAACATTGATCAAGTTTATAACAGAATATTTCAAGTTCAAATTTCACGAATGAGAATATTTTTGTAGTAAGACTGAGATTGGGCTTTAAAGATATTACCAAGCCTAGTTGACATGCTGAGCCACATGACACGAGGCTTCCCTTATTAGGAATGTCAAACATGCAAAATCAATGTTCGGGCGAGTTTAGATTATCGTCTCAAGTTTTTTTGTGAGAGCATTTTTTTGATAAAGCAAATTTGAGGCAGTGGAAAGCGATATCAAACGTGTTGCAGGCAGATGCGCAACCTAATTAACAAATGTATATAAGTTAAAAGAAGTAAGATAGTGGAAACTGGAAAAGGGGTAAGCAGAAGATCTGTAGGACCAGAAAGATGAAGAGGTTACTTTGGACACCAAGCATGCGTGGACTCAAGCTACGACCTTATGATGCACATAAACGACTTGCTCTACACTCTTTTAAATAATGAGAATATTTGCTTCTGTTGATCCAATCACTTCACTTGCGTCAAATAAACAAAAGTAAAAAAAAAGTTACTTTATATCTTTAGTCCTCGTCTTCCTTCCCTTACTATTACCCTTTCTCTTATTTTCAGACTTCATCTCTGCAAATAAAATTGACCTCATTTTCTCAAATGGAATGTCAATGGCAACAAAGTATCCATAGAATTAGACTACACATGGAAACTTCTAGTGCATGTAGGAATGTGGTACCCAATTACATTACAGGTGTCCCTTGTATGTTCCAGTATAAGCAAAAACATCTATAGTTGATTTTGGTTATGTCCATTTTTCGAAAAAAGTACTCTCATTAATTTGTTGATTTGACGTTAAAATCTTCGCGATCTCGTTTCCTTTGTTCATCATTCTCCTTTATATCTTAACATAAATAAATATAATACTTTTACACTCAAACTTTCAGCTTCACCTTAATATTATTTATTTGATAAGCATATACCTACTCTTTTGAAATTAATCCCAAATATGAAACAAAATTCATGACCAGAGTCGTATTAATCCCAGATTACTGCTAGTAATTTAAGACTTGTATTTGGTTACAATGCGTTGAATGGTATTAAAAACCACTTATTTATCAACTAAATTTTCGCAAGGAGCATGTTCTTTTCAACTCAAATTTAGTTAACACATAAAATTTTAATTAATTGACTTTAGTTATAAATTAATTAAATTCATTTAAAAAATAGAGCATCGGTCTTAAAATATTAGCTCAAGGAAAAATCTTAAGACGAGGATTTTATGATATATGAATCCAATGAGAAATTCAAAAAAAAAGCAGTTGACATTTTCATGACAATTCAACCAAGTTCAAGATTGATCAATTTTGACGGTCATAAAGAATTGTACAACAAATAAAATAAATGTATTAATTATGGCTTAACTGAAAATTTCAGCACATCAAAGTCGAATTAGCAACTATTAAGAAACTTTGTATCAGCTCTCTACAATATGATTGAAGGAAACAAAAAAGAAACAAATTTTAGGAAGAAATAAACGAACAGGAGAGGGGCTTCAAAACCATAACTTGAGTTGAATTGAAACTAGCTACTTCTCTACACCAAGATTTTCTGCGAGCTAACTACACTGGAACCCAATTCATTCACAATCCAGGAAACCCACACTGCTTTCTCGCATGTTCCGCAATTATCTTCATTACTATTTCAACTGGGACTCCCTTCAGTTCTGAACATTAAAAAACACATTATTAATATGATGCCTTAAACCTCAAATGCAGAGTTGGGAAATTGCAATAACGAATACCTTGAGGACTAAAGTTGAAAAGCTGAGGAAGGTGGCGTCCATTCGGCAGGCGGGTGTTAGGGTCACGCAGTTCGTCAAAGAAGGGATGAGTTAAAGCATCCAACTGCATAAAAAAACAGATTTAAAAACAATGAGCAATTGAGCATGTAAATGGAGCTTAACTACAGAGGTAGGAAAAAGGGGCTTACAGCTGTGTATCGCAGGTTCGGGGAGTACTGCAATAGTCTCGAGACTAGGTCCACTGCTTCGTGGGGCATTCGCTTATGAAATATCTAATGATCAATACATTAACACATCAATTTGGTGAATAACTGTATAAGTTGTCGAAAAAGGCTAGTTAGTTGGTACCTTATGCCAAGGGTGAGCTTTAATTTGTGGAAATTTGAACTCTGTGTAGTTGGGATTCATGCACTTAATTTCCTCCCTGGTTGGAGTACCCAAGACCTGCAAAATGACATCCGAAATCAGCCCCCGCTGTAAGCAAAGAATGCTTGAGAGGAAGCATTTGTATGGTAACAAGAAGTACCTTAATAATTTCAACAAGCTGGTCCACTCCACTCTCCCCGGGAAATATAGGCTGCCATTATTCGAATTTTAATGTCAGTTGCTTATTATATATATGCTTAGAGATTACTGAAATCAGCCATGTTTATTAAGAAGCTACTGACCTGTCCCAGTAGCAATTCAGCCAGAACACATCCAGCAGACCAGATATCAATGGCTGTTGTGTATTCAGTTGCTCCAAAAATAAGTTCAGGTGCTCTGTAGTACCTAGAACATATATAAGATATGTTCGGTTCACCTTTCACCTGTCAAAACCAAGGAAAATTAGCATCACCTAATCGTTGAATATTGGTATTGACCTCAGTTTAAGATGTACAAACCAATAGTTTCGCACTTCCAAAGTCGCATATTTTTAGCTGGTGGGTATGTGGGTTGACCTATATCAGAAATTAATAGACATTATTCAAAATGCTTTACAAATTTAACGAACAAGTGATATTTGTACTTCTTAACATACCAACAAATTTTGAGGCTTTATGTCCCTATGGCACAATCCAACAGAGTGGTGGATGTAAGCAAGAGCTCTACAAATCTGTACATCAAAAGAGGCAAAATATAAGAAAACCAATATAAAAGGAAGTAAGAAAACGAAAGAATGAAACATGTGCCGAAATAAAACAATCGCGGCCCAAACCTGATAAAAGTAAAGTTTGACATAGATGAGGGGCATCCTTTGGCCCATCTTATTGTAGCGTTTGATTGACTGGTGAACATTTTCTGGCACATACTCGAGTACCAGGTTTAGATAGAGCTCGTCTTTTGCAGTTGTTGAGAAGAAACAATGCCTCAGAGACACTACATTAGGATGGTCTAAAACACGCATGGTTTGCAGCTCCCGGTTTTTGTACCTTTTATCTTGCAAAACCTTCTTTATAGCCACAGTTTCACCATTCTCTAAGCACTTAGCCTGGATTTCCATATCATAGCACAAACAATATAGTTTAGCGGTGCCTCTTTGAGTCAAATTCAATAATTCAATGAAAGTTCTAAATGCTACAATGGGTTGATGGAAGTACCTGGAATACTACTCCAAAGGATCCTTGCCCAACTACTCGCTCAGCCATATAGCTTATTGTCTGAAATCATTATAAAAAATTGAGTAAACATTATCTCAGCGAATGTATAATGCTTGCTCATTAAAGAGCATAAAAATTCAGGGATAATAAAGATTACTTCTTTAGTCTGGCTATTTTTTCCACCGATAGTTGTGACAATTATACGGCCTGTCTCTGTACTATTGCCATCAAAAACCGTAGCCACCATTTCCTGAAGAAAATTTAACTTATTTCAGATGAATACTAATGAATCCAGTTACTAAAGAACAAACTATGAAGATCGAAATGAAGACTTTTGAAGAATCAGGGCAAGAAAATTTAGATTCCTCACCTTGTCATCCCTAATTTTCATGACATTCATTTCACCAGGTAGCCTATCAGCACCAGCTACATTCCCACTAGAATCTCTCAATCCAGAAGCAGGAACAAGATTTACAGAAGTCATTTCCCTCAACAATGCAAAATTACAAGAACGATATCCTTTTTGTAAATTCTACTTCACAAGCTCTATATAGATTCAGCAATAAACCTGCACACCGAACATCAATTTTAAAGGCTTCATCCCAGAAGGAATTGATTATAACCTATCTTAAATACAAATACATAGCTAGTACGCACATAATTTTTCAATACACAAGTAAAACCAAGTTAACAACTTGCCCTTAGCATTAATGGAAACAGACAAACAAAAGGATCCAAAGATTCATTGATAAGCAGTTCATCAAATAGCACAAACTGCAATATCTCCTGACCTAGGAATCTAATTTTCCGCGCTGAACATAATAAAAAGTTTGAGTCTGGTTGAGTTCTTAACAATATGAACCAAATGAACATGAAGCAGGCTCCAAGCAAAGGAAGAAAAACACACAAGCTTATATCTCCAACGAAAGATGGAAAATTACATGTGCGTAATCATTAGTCACACATCAGGGATCAAAAGAAGAAGAAAAGCCATCACTTTGGACATGAAAATATAACTATATATAAGAAACTGTACATAGCAAAAAACTATGCTGTTGAGCTAATTTTTAATGTTGTCTGTTTCACCCTTGAACTAAAAAAAGAAAATAGTGATAAAGGTCACAGATTGAATCAAACCCATCAGACAGCTAAACAAATTAAATCAAATTAGCAGTATAAAATCCGGGAAAATCAAAATCCAAGCATTATTTGTATTCCTAATAACCCTAAAAAACGAAAATGCTGAAGCTTTGAATGAAATGGAAGATCTGCAAAAACAGATCAAGTTCAAGAAGACAAAGAAATTGCCATTGAACCACCAAAAAGAAAAAAGGGGGAAATAGACGAAAAAACTTACAAACTCAGGGGAAATGAAGCAGAAGAGGAGGCAAGACCAGATTCAAAATGGGGATTGAAGATTGGGAAATGGGTTAAGCAGAGAGAAAGAGGACAAAATAGTATAAAAAAGGAGGGGGAATGGAATTGGATGAGAATGGAGAATAGTGAGAAGTATTTGTTTGATGAAAAGAGAGGACAGTCGAAAACATTTGCCCAAACATTTATGTATTTTCAACTTTTAATGTTCTTCTTTTTCTAGCGTTCAACCTTTGGTGGCCCCCACTTTCCCACTTTCAAACTTTTTCTCGTGTCTTTGAATCTACCTATTCTGACCGGTCAACACACTAATTTATTACTAGTTGATTCCCTTAACAAATTAACGGAGTTAATTTTAATAGGTGTATTTTATATACAATTAACCAAAAATTGGAGTTTTTGTATTATTACTTTATGCTTTATAAATTATTCCCTGTAGTTTTATAGAATTTTAGAAAATATTTATAATAAGTGTCGTTTTTAAATTTTACTGTACTTTTCAAAACATTTTATTTATTTTACTTTTATTTAAAGCATATTAAAAATGATGAAAAAAATAAGGTATAATCAACTTTCAAATTTACAAAGTGTAAATAAGTATTTTTATAGTTTAATGTTATCTTGGTATTGATAAACAACCTAAAAGCGATAGTTATTTTGAAATGAAAGAGTAAATACTGGTTGATCTCTTGTTACATTTGAAATAAATATCACTTTATTCGTTAATTTTCATTGGAATTTTAAAAGAGGTAATTGCATTTTTTTGTTTCGATAGGAAATGTAAGAAAATATTTATGCTCTGATTTCTTAATATTTTTTGTGTATTAATTGAATGAGAGAACTATAAACATGTTTAAATGACTATTTTCATTGTTTATTCACATTTCATAGATATCATATCCCAATGCCCACCAATGAGTCCGCATATCTGCATTTAGTTCCTGGCCCATTATTATCACAACGTGGGCTTTGTAAAGCCGAATTCATGGTGTTAGCTTCTGGTTTTATATAAAATTTGTGAAAATGGGTTTTATTAAATGAGGTCGTGCAGAGTGTTTGCACTCTAATACTTTTTTTTTTCTTTTATTTGAAAATTTACAAGAGAAATTACAATATTTTTTTTCATTTTTAAACATATCCGAATTCAAGATATAAGGAAACACAATGACTCGATACATATTTGATTTGCATTTTCAAGTCTCAAAGCCGGGTAAATGAATTTACATGAATAATTCCACAAAAGAAGAATAGGAGAATTACAAAGGACCAAAATGTCTAATATATAAGTATCACTAAAAAAAATACAAAAGAAATACCCAACCATAAACTATTAACCGGCATAATATAAAGATGTATACAAATTAAACAACGAAATTCCTAAAAAATATTCTCAACCTGATTTGACGAGATTCTTCGAAAAAATGTAGATTTGATTAGGTATAGTGCACCGTCCTCAATCAATTTCAAAGGAATGTAGATGTAAATTGTTCTATAAAACTTGAAAACAAAATTCAGAATCCCTCGCTAAGCACAGTCAACTTACAATTCAGTTACATTGGTTGATACTAAGCAAATGTGATGTTAATTGACAAAGTTGCAATTGGTCCTGATTTGACCCTGCGTGCCAGTAAGAACACCAATTGAACCCAGGCGGGCCATAGCCAGAGCAAACTTGCGAGCCCACTCCCTACCAAATATGGCATTCTTCACAACCAGCCTCCTTGTATCAGCGTTGTTGGTCAGTGTCTGGTCTGAAAAAAACAAACCACGATGCCTCAACAAATTAACATAGTACATGTTGTCGAAACTATTCGGAGTCGCACGATCCATTTCCACTTGCGCTGTATCCGGCGGGCATTTACTCCTCAATGTAGCTGCATATAGTGGATTCAGCGAAGGATCTACATCATGAGTTTGACTGAAATTGTACAGCCGGTGCTTAAATGAAGAACATTGGGCTAACCCAATGGTATGCGCCCCTAATAATGTTACCATTTCATCCACAGTTAGACCTTTCTCGGCGAAAATTTGAGTTAGCTGGTCCGCGTTTAGTTGGAAACCAGGCAATTTTACTTCGTCAATACTCGACACAACACCATCGCGGCGCCCAGATGGCATATTGTAGAAAAGGCTTCCCAACTGATGGGAGCTGTCGCGGGCAGCAAACGCGAGTATGTCTGCACATGAAACTGTGTTGGGGCATTGCGCTTCGATTTGGGATTTGGCTTGATCGATCACTTCGAATCCTCGCAGGGTTGGGAAGTTAGCTGGATGCTCTCTCTCTGATTTTTGCCCGGACGTTGATTTCAGCAGCACGGAAGCATCGCATCCCTGACATAACAATCAATTAGCAAACACATAGGAGGCCGATCTGCCAACAAATCCCTAAACTTGTTTCAAGATACCAAATATCCAGATACCCCTTAAAGTTGATTCTGAAGATCGGATGTCAACCTCAATTTGGCGAAAATGCACCAATATGCCCCATCAACGTCACATATCAGAATTTGATTGGTTTGACTTTTCAAAGATGTTATTTTCTCGATTTTTCTTTCTCCAAGCAGAAATTAACATGTGGCATTGAGGGGATAAACTGGTCCTGATTTTTCTTTCTCCAACCAGAAGTTGACATGTGATATTGAAGGGTAAACCGGTACATTTTTGCCAAGTTGAGAATTGCATCTAATTTTATGAACTGACTTTAAAGGAATAATTGGACCTTTTGAAAATCGAGGCGGCATTCGATTTTTTGAGCTGCTTTAGGGGATGTTGATAAATAAACAATAAAAGAAGTGATCAGATACCCGGACAAAACAGTCATGGAAAAACATCCTGATAAGGCCAGCACCAAGTCCGGGATTGGCAGAAAGTGCGTTGCGTACGGTTTGGCTGACTATGGCCTCTGCAGATGGACAAGAATTACGGTAGAAACCAATGGAAAGAGATTGAGATGAAACTGTAGCCATTGAATTAATAAGCAGGATTAAGATACTAATGCAATAGGACATGATGGTTATGTTTTTATGAATTGGTATATCTGTAAAACCAGAATCATAAGGCCGCGTGCGTATATATGTGATGGTGGATGTTGAAGTTAGCAGACATGGTCACCTTTATTTGAAATGGGAAAATTGTTGGTATGGTAAATAATTGTTCACTTGAATAGCTATGATGTGAATGGCAAATGCAAAGGTTGCTTCGTGGCCAGTCATTATCCATTCTGATTTTAGGCCAGTTTTTTTTTTTTTTTTTTTTTGTAAATGCTAAATAACAAGGAATACAATTTTCATCTTGTTTTTGCAAATTCCACCGAAATAGATTGCATATCCCACCTTTTTTAGAACGAATTTTCGGCTTACCATAATAATCTCCTAGTATATATAAAAATTAAGCATTTATTCTTGTGTTTAATTTTACCACCTTATTCTCCCTCTCCAAACATTTTTTCCATATTTTTTGTGAAAATTTTCAACCACCTTAACATGGTAATATTTACTATTCTTTTATGTGGTCGTCTTTTGAGCAATTAAACCATCAATTCGATCAGGTTCAATTGAAATATCCATATATATTGGATGAAGATGACCGGAAATCGGATGTTGACTTTTTCAAATTTTCTTTTATAAAATATATCATGGTTTAATAAACTAAGCCATGATTGGTAATCCATATCAGTTTCAGGAAAACTAGTAAAGTATTGTATTTTAATTATTTTATGTTTGCACTTTGAACGGTTTAAGGAAAAAATTTTAATTTTAACGTGAACAATTGTATGTTGGTGTAGTTCGTGGAGAACGACTTAAAATACGATTGATTGTATGAATATTTTTTTGTATGTCCATTCCATTCCCTCTGGAAAATCATTTGCTGCTGCAAGAAAGTTAAAGTAACAATTGCAACCAGCATATTCAATTAAAGATTAGTTTGAGTATACGACTATAAAAAGGTCGTTACTTGCAATCCAAGTTAGAAAGCTCTAATTTGGTCTGCTACAGTCGTATTTGCTCACAACTTCAGTTTGAATTGTCGTTTAAAACCAGCTGTTCATGCCCTAAATTTCTTCTTTTTTTTCCCTTAAATTTTCAACTTCAGTCTCTTGTTTAAGATAAAACCTAGTAAGAGATTGTTCCCAAAGTCATAAGTTTATGTCCTATGAAAAATGTGTCGGTTAAGGTTTTGCATGTAATTTTAGAACTCGAGTGTTTAATTCAAAATAAAACCTCTAGAATTATTTACATATGAAATAATGTTGGAAAATTATTGAAAATTATATCCTCAAAAGTAAAAGTAAATAAATATATAGTTTATATATTCGTGATCAATGTCTTAACCTTATAATTAAAGTAAATTTTAATTTTTAAAGATCTTAAATTCGAGTCGTATTTAAGATGGGGTGAAAATTTTCTTTTATATTCAGTACAAACATAATTATACCAATTTAGGAAAAAATATTGTTAATGTAGTTTTAAAACATTTGTTGTGTTTATAACTCAGATTATCGCATACAGATCATACAAAAACGAGCTAATCTAAGTGCGGAAATATAAACAACACACAAGATTTTAGAGTGGTATCCTGGGAGGTTTATTTCCCAGACTAATCCACTTTACGAAGCGAGCAATTTTATTAAGCAAAAGGGCACTGAAGACCACGGCAAAGATAACGTACAAGTACAAGCCTCAGAAGAAACTCAGTAAAGAATCCAAATTATACAAAACATACAGCTCATACGTACAAAAACGCCGCAAGATCACAGTAGAAGATTTAAGAGCTTAAAAAGGAAACGAAAACACCTTAAACCTTAACCCGAACCACAGAAGAAGCTTCTCCTTCTTCACTGGAAACATCAAAAGCTTAATCACCACAAAAAATCGCTTCAAGATCCCTCACAACCTCCGCAAAGAACAGAATCACTTCAGAGAAAGAAAGAATAGGGTTTCCTTTAAGAACGACAGAGGAAAAGAAAGAAAGAAAAAATTGAACCGTCTCTTTAAAGTAGGGTTTTTAAGAGGATATTTATACTGGGCTAGAGAACACAAAACACACCGTTTTGGCAACCCTAATCAACACAGCTATAAACTGAAACAGAATGGGCTTCAAGTGGGCTTGGGTTGTGAACAAGGGACATTATCCCTAACAACAACGAAGAAGAAGATAATGCAAAAGGGTATATCTTGAGAAAAGATATAAATCTCAAAATCATAATTCATACAAAAATATGTTTTAGGCATTTCTCAGAATTGAATTTGTAAATTGAACTGTTTTTAGCCTTTTTTTTAAATTTATGGGCTTCCCTATCATAAATCCTCAGGATTGTAAGGAATAGTAATTAATTAGATTTAATTATAATTTTATCCTAAATAGCATAAATTAGTAATTTTATCTTATTATATTTCATATTTGAATTTATACGTACAATTCTACTAATTAATAACCTTCTTTTTTGTAAATAATTTGAATTTCTTAACTTAAAACGATAAAATCTTTTAAACCGTTAATTTTTTCGAAACGAATCATTTTGAAAAAATTAACGGTTTCAGAGCTATGATCTTTTAAAGTTAAGAAATTCAAATTAATTAAGAGAGAAGGTTGTTATTAATAAAGTTAAAGAAAATTATAATTATTTGAAAAAAAACCCTAAATCCTTTTCCATAAAAAATTAAAATTTTAAAATAAAGAAATTGGGCCATGGGCTTTCCATAATACTATAAAAGTGAACTTGCAAACAAATATGGGCCCAGTTAAAGCAAATATGATCTCTTGGCCTTTTCTACAACATGTCGTTGAGTTGACATTCTACTCACCAGTGTCGCGATTTTTTTTTAATCAACAATTGACAACGTGGATCGCCGTTAGGAAGAAAATATTAAATAAAAAGAAAAACAGTTTGAAATGGGCATAGAATCCTTATTGTTAGGGCAACATCATTCTGAGTTAGTTATTTTATGGGTACTTACTTTGTTTTCCTTGTGGCTTTCTATTTCAGGAGTCATTCAAATGGTGATTTTTACTATACAATGTGTCATGCGATCCAAATAGATGTTACTAGTTCATAAAAAAAAATACAACTAGTTCACGGGTTAGGCCTGGTCTTATCAACCAGGCTTGGGTAGCCAGTTTTTAACAAAACTTGATCCGAGCCCAACCCGAAGTTTTATGGGTCGGGTTTGGGATTTATATAAATACCCAAGCCTCGCCCGAGTCCAGTCCGACAATTATAATAATATGAGTAGCTATATATTAATTAATTTTAATTATTGGTTTTTTTTAAGCACATGGAATCTTATATATATTTGCCGCACCTATAGCAATTGAATTATCTTTTCATGTATGGAAATAACACATTTGCACTCACTCAAATTGTCCATCTAAGTTTCTTAAAACATGTATGCTCAAGCCTGACCCGAGCTCAGAGTTTTCAAGTGTGATTTTGGACTAAGTTTGGGTTGATATTTGTTAATAAAAAACCCGAGGAGCCTGGCTTGAGCCTGCCCGATGATCAGGTCTAGATCTTACTAAACAAAGTTAGAGATACTCCAGGATGATGCAACTTTTACCAATAACTGAAATTTAAGTACTTTTAATGTGTTTTTGAGAGATATAATAGAAGTAATACATGCACGTTGAGGGTAGATATCGCTATAATTTCGCTGAATAGTAGAGTAGATGTACCACTTTGACTACTATCGAATACTAAAACTTGGTCAGAACCTGACCCAATTAATATTATATATATATCAATATATATATTTATGTATTTTATTTAATAATTAACTTGCATTTTTATATTTTTACCAATTGAGGTTTTTTAATCTAAATAGAATATCTCATAAAAAATCTGAATAATTTAATAGAGATGTACTTTATGTAAGATTTATATGTAGTCATATAATTTTTTTCATTTTTATATATGTTTAGTCAAAAAACAATTGTAAAAGAAAATATTAGTAGAGGGTTTGACTTTATAACCCAACCCGAAATTTTAAAACATGGGCTAGACTGGGCATAGGTTAATGTTTTTATGCAAAACACCATCAAGCCCGATCCGAACCCAACCCACCCGATGAATAAGTCTGATCATAGTATAATGATTAAATATAAGTTAGGCTAAATAAAATATAGTACGTTGTAAAATTTGAAGACTATAAATTATTAAATCAAATAACTTTCCAAAAATCCTAATTTCCATTATAATATGGAGAATTTAATTAGATAACATGGTTAAATTTAAATTAAACGTGCATGTCAATACGTTTGATTAATAGTTACTCCATCCGGTTCCTAATATTTATCATTTGAGATTTTCATCAATACAAATAAGACATTTAATGCATTATAAAAAGACTATTTTATCCATTTTACTTTATATTAAAATTAGAGCATCTTTAGTAGCTAGTCTATTTGTTTATCTTTCTTGACACATAGGCATAAATAGACTTCCAACTAAAAAAACACCTCTACACTAAATAGTCTATTTAATTTTTCAAGCTGATGTGTCATTTTAAATATTGAATATAGTCTATCTCATCTTCCACAAATAGACAATGAAATAGACTAATGACTCATAAAATTAATATTATTTTAATGTCAATCTAATACCAAGCGGGAACTCCAATTTAATTTGGCGCTCAAATATTTGTTCAACTCTTTTCTCCCTCTCAAATTTGGCACTCAAAAGGGTAGAAATGGTTCAGGCGGCAACCATTTTATTAATTTATTGACTACCTTGAACAATCTAATAAATCAATTTTTATCATCTTTGCTAT